>JAXCGZ010000959.1:0-30000 GCA_037179515.1 Halocaridina rubra
TTCATGGAGAGTCATATCATATCTACTCATATTTAGCTCTTTTGTATTTAATTTCTGATTTGCACTGTCTCTGTGATAGCATTAGTTAGCCAGGGGCCGAGGGGCTGGTTATTTTTCTTGTTACAAAGGGTGCACAACTATCTAGGCATTCATGGAAGACTTTTGTTAGATTTTCAACCTGCAAATTAACGTTGTATATACCATTAAGTACATTTCTGTTGTTGATTAATTCTTCACAAAGATATAAGGGGAGTAATTTTTAGGCACTGGGATATCTTAAAGAAATGCTTCCTTTTGGGCTTGTTTATGTTTAGCATAGCAATGTTGAACTTGCGATCTGCCATTGAGAAGGGAACTACGTCCCAATAGGGTTTACTTTCCACTTTATTTGTTATTATTAGATCTATTAGAGTCCTAGAATTAGGGGTTATAAGGGTCGGTGTTGTCACTATTTGTGCTAACTTCAGTGTTGATCACCCTTTTCATTTTGTTATCTGCTGAGAGCAAGTCATCATTAAAGTCACCAAGTATGTATACAGGTTTATGGCGCACACAGACAATTTTGAATGTTTCTAGCAGATGACTAAATGAACTGGAAGATGCTTTTGAGTGACGGTAAACACACCCAATAATGAAAGATGAAAGTTTTTGACACTGCATAGTGATCCATATATCTTTGAGCTCATCATTTTTTTCTAGAGCTGTGGTTATTTTTGATGCACTGAAATAAGTTCTAACATAAATACACACCCATGGTCATTACAAAATATTTTAAACTCTTGGATATTCATATATTTATTTTCAGTTGTGAGGAGAAACCAAGTTTCACTTACACAGAGGATATCTAAGTTGTTGTATTTTGTTAGCATTATTATTTTCTCAAAATGAGTAAAAGAGACTGAGTGTTCACATGCACTCATGTTACATGCTTACCGTGCTTCATCAGGGAGATATCCATAGTCATAGTTGTAGATTGTTCTTGGGTTTGTCCACGGTTTATTTCGATTGTGTGATACTGCTGGGAATTCGTCACCATACTGTGTTCTGTGGTTAGTCCATGGATCCTGGAGTCTGTACCTGCCGTTGAATGGGTAACGCTGACTTGAGTATGTGCCATGGTATGATTGGGCCTTCTCTCTAGGACAAGTCTCTCATGCATGGACGGCGATAAGAATTTAGTCTCGCTGATAGGGGACGTTTTCATAAGCTCTTGCTGTTTATTCCAGGATGGCTGTAGTTTGGGATATTCTGTAGATACCAAGGTTGTGTCCACTGTTTTTCCCCGCGAAATGGCTGGACAATTGTGCCCAGGCCATTGATTCTGTTTGTAAGCCACGTATTAATATCCTTTCGATATCATCACTGCGAAGGAGATCTAATTTGGTTTGCGAAAAAACTCCCTAATCAAGACTTCTTCAGAGGGAATGCCTTGATTTGTCAAAATACTATGAATCTCTCTCTCTCAGAGGGGTTGTCAGGTATGCGAATATATATTTGAGCAGTAACTCTGGCGCTTGTATTATTAGATAACTGTGGTTGCAGAGGAGAGGACTTCAATGGACTCAACATAAGAACATAAGAATAGAGGACACTGCAACATGCCTACTGGCACACACGAGGCAGCTCCATTTTTTAATTGTATTTTCAGCATGTCTAACCTATTCTATTCTATCCTACTTATTTATTCTGTTTTTCTTTTTATGATTTTTCTAATAAGCACTAACCTATTCATACCCACCCTACCTCTGTCATATGTCTATCTAATCTACATTTGAAGGTGTCTAAGGTATTGGCATTTACTATCATACTAGGAAGCTTGTTCCATGCATCAGCTACTCTATTACCAAACCAATTTTTACCAATTTCCCTTCTGAACCTAAATTTATCAAGCTTAAATCCATTATTACGAGTTCTGGTTTGATCATGAATTTTTAAAACTTTATTAATATCCCCCTTGTTAATCCCTTTAAACCATTTATACACTTCAATCATATCCCCCCTAACTCTTCGCCTCTCTAGAGAATGTAGATTAAGTTTTTTTAATCTGTCCTCATATGGTAGATTTCTGATATTGTGTATCATCTTGGTCATTCTTCGTTGCACTCTCTCCAAGGATTCAATTTCCATTCTATAATAGGGTGACCAGAATTGCACAGCATAATCTAAATGGGGCCTAACTAATGCAAGATAGAGCTGCAAAATAACTTTTTCCGTCCTATTGCTGACGCTTCTTGAGATAAATCCTAAAATTCTGTTTGCTTTATTTCTGACTGCTGTGCATTGCTCTCTTGGCTTAAGACTACTACTCACAAGAACTCCCAAATCCCTTTCACACTGAGAACTCATGATTTCATGGTTATTTAGCTTATAACTAGTATTGTCTTTTATAGTACCCATTTTAACTACTTTACATTTTTCAACATTAAATTCCATTTGCCATTTGTCCGACCATTCAGATAATCTATTTAGATCTTCCTGTAAAGCATGAATGTCTTCTTTTCCATTTATAGTTCTACCTATTTTAGTGTCGTCTGCGAATTTACTTAGGTTACTACTGATATCCGAATCCAGATCATTTAGATATACGATGAATAATAGAGGACCCAGTACCGAGCCTTGTGGTACCCCGCTTGTAACCGAGCCCCACTCTGATTTCTCTCCATTTATGCAAACCCTTTGTTTTCTGTCTTTTAACCATTGTTTGATCCATCTGAGCACAGCTCCTCCTATACCATGAGCTTCCAGCTTTTTAACTAATCTTTTGTGAGGAACTCTATCAAAAGCTTTGCTAAAATCTAGATATATTGTATCATATTCTTTGCCACAATCTACTGCCTCGTAAACTTCTGAATAAAAAGACAGTAAGTTTGTAAGGCACGAAAAACCCTTAAGAAACCCGTGTTGTGAAAGTTTTATCAGTCTGTGTAATTCTAGATGTGCCCTTATTTTATTTGCAATTATGGATTCTAGAATCTTACCCACTGTTGACGTTAAACTTACCGGCCTATAATTATTCTTTTTAACACGTTCTCCTTTTTTAAATATTGGTACCACATCTGCCAATTTCCACTCCATGGGTACCGATCCTAATTTTATTGAATTATTAAATAATGCAGTTAGAGGACAACTAAGCTCTTCCTTGCATTCCTTTAATATTCTAGCATATATTCCATCAGGTCCCGGAGATTTATGAGCCTTTAATTTATCTATTTCTTTTATTACCTCCTCTCTCGTAATATTTATTGAACTAAGTATATTATCGGGACTGTCTCTGTAAATGGATTCTACTTCCGGAATATTTTCCAAGTTTTCATTTGTAAATACAGATAAAAAATAATCATTTAAACATGTACACATCACTTTATCGTCATCTGTGATATGGCCATTGGCTACTTCAATTGGTCCGACTTTTTCCTTAAATTTTGTTTGATAATGTTGATAAAACCCTTTAGGATTTTCTTTAGCTTCTCCTGCTATTCGAACTTCGTATTTTCTTTTCGACTCTCTAACTATCTTTTTAACTTCCCTGTTTAACTGTATATATTGCTGCCTCACCTGCTCTTCACCTCTTTTTAGTTTCCTGTATATTCCTCTTTTAATACCTATAAGATTCTTTATTCTATTGTTCATCCATTTAGGGTCATTTTTTCTTGATCTGCAATGTTTCATGGGAATATAGTCTCTCTGACTATTCTTAAGAGTCATGACAAAATTGTTATATTCCTCATCCAAATTTATATTAACTGACGGGCTGCTGTTCTTTCCTGTGAGAGAATTTAATGTATTGATCTTATCTTGTGATAATCCTTGGCATGTGGCACCCAAATTTCGGGGTAATCCGCTACCTGCGACCTGACCTGCTGGATTAACTACCCACATCTGTACCCCAGAAATCCCTTCCCATACCTCATTAGATAATTTAGTTTTTAAGCCCTCAAAATCTCCTGCTCTAAAGTTTGGAACAATATTCTTATTTTCCTTTATAGTTTCCTTGAAAATTATGTTAAATCTAATGGAATCATGGTCACTGTTGCCCAATTTTTCACCAACTTCTAAATTTGTAACCATATTCTCTCTATTACTAAGAACTAAATCTAGTGTATTCACCCCCCGTGTTGCTTCATGTACATGCTGAGAAAGGAAATTGTCTTCTACTACTTCCAAAAACTCCTTAGAGCTACTATCACCTGTTATGGTTTCCCAGTTAATATGTCTAAAATTAAAATCGCCTACAATGCAAACTCTATTTGACCTGCTCACTTTAGAAATTTCATCGTATATAACTTGCGACTCTGTATTATCTAGATCAGGTGGTCTGTAGACTACTCCTACAACTAGACTTTCTATATTATTTTTAATTTCAACCCATAAGGTTTCTGAATTTAGATTTGTCTTAATTCCAGACTTAATGCAGCTTCTGAGGCTATCTTTAATATACATAATTACCCCTCCCCCTCTTTTATCTGCACTACGATCAGCATTATAAAGTTTATATCCTGTAATTATGTACTCAGCTTTAAGGTGTTTGCTTTCTAATTTAATCCAACTTTCACTAATGCATATTATATCCGGTCTCTCACTACATACTATGGCTCTCAGTTCTTCTATCTTGTTACCTAAACTACGGCTATTTGTATAATATACTTTTAAGCTTTTTCTAGCTTCACCCTTCTTGTGGCTATTCTTTTTGTTAATATTTGTTCTATGTAACAAATGGTTCTTATCCTTAGACTCCCAGTTATTTGACCCACTATTTACTGAACCCTTACTGACTAATTTCTCTTCACAAGTATTAATCATTTCATTATTTGTGTCTAACAAAACCCCCCTACCTCTCTGTCTATCATACCAGCCAATACCGAGACACCTGAATTAGAAAGATGCACTCCATCCCTTGCATACATATGCTTACGACTAGTGAAGTGATCCCACCCGTCTATAAAATCTATATTATTCTCCCGACAGAAGACTTTCATCCTAGCATTTACTCCTATAGCTCGAGACCACCACTCTGAACTTTGGCTAAGCCTAGGGAGAATACCACACATCACAGGAACTGCACCCCTTTTCCTAATCTTATCCAGGGCTTGTCTATACAACCTAATCAGCTCTTCACTTCTACCATCCTGCACATCATTTCCCCCAGCTATCAAGCAAACAACATCTTTTTTCTCAATCCAGCTATTTATTGACTCACTCACCTTCTTCATACCTGCTCCAGGGAAAAAATATTTTCCTCTAACTCTATGCCTGAGTTTACTGTCTACATATCTGCATAGTGAATCCCCTACAATTACCAAAGAACGAGACTTATCCGTAGGATGGGTTACTCCGACCTTGGGAGACTTACCTAGGCTCTTGACCTGAGAGCTTTTCCCACTTCCATTTTTACGATCGCTAGTACACCTATCTGACTCTATGGTTCCTGAAGAATTACTGCCGCCACTGTCACATTCATCTCTAAGTGACCTAAATGAATTAGCAACCTGTAGTCTAAAAGTATCATTTTTCTTAAGAACCATTTTCGTTGAACCCTTATTCACAACTTTCCAGTCGTCTTCATTATTCAATCGACCCTTCCTGGTTAACACCTCTACTTTACCTCTCAGATCCCTGTTCTCCTCAGCTAAGGATCTGACCTCCTGCCTGACTGCAGCCAACTCATTTCTTAAATTAAAAATGAGTTTGCTTGCGTCAGACGAGGACAAATCCCCAGCACAGCCACAAACAGCACCAACACAGCCACAAACAGCACCAACAACGACACCACCACCAACTCCACTACCACTAACACCACCAGCACAAAGAACACCACCACTCTCCATTGTACTAAGTTTGGTCAAGATTAGAGCTACTGGAAGCACGTCCTCACTGGATGAACCCAGATTAAAGACTACTCCTACTTCATCTTTTCTGTTTTCTTCACTGTTTTGCAACTTATTGCTGGGTTGGTTATTTGTGCTGGATGGTGTAATCTGGTTGTCCTGGTTAGTGATAGTTGTTGTGTTGCTAGGAGTAGTGGGGAAGAATGCTATTGTTATTTCACTGCTTTGTAGCCTATTTCTGAATTGATTATTTGGCTGTCTTGTTGACTATCCCTTTTATCTGGATATACCTCTTCATCACTAGCACTGTCAGAATTGTTTTCAATGCACTGAAGGAATTGTGAGTAGAGACAGAAAATCTAGTTTGCAACACCTGAGGGTTGTTGATAGAAGAGACATCATTGTTATTAGGTGACAGCACTGAATTAAGAGGTCTAAGGCGTGCAAGGTGATAATAGATTTGTGATGATACTTAACATTTAACTTATTTAGAAACCGCGTAGTTACTCTAGGCCTCAATGCCCCCGTCCCCTTAACGTAATGCAATCTGTATATACGCCCATAATATTCTCCTTCCCTCACAAGCTGTTTATCCCTTTTTATTACCTCGGGAGAGGCACTTGGTCATGCCTCCACCAATAGGATTTCAATAGATGGGGGAACACCCCATTACCTATGGTGTGGGGGCACCTAAAGAATGTCAATTTGCCCCACCAATTTGAGCGTGGTCTAAGAGAACAGAGAGCAACGTGGGACTTCTAACTTGTACATGAAACACTCATGGGCGTGATATATATACGTCACTCCCTATGGCTCATCCCAGAAATATACTATTTCTGGTGAAGCATTCATTAAAAACAAAAAGGATGGCTATCATCTGCTAATTACATATCATTCTAGACCATAAACAGAGCATAATTATCTAAGTGGATTTCTTTTCTGCATTACATATCAAAGTTTCCTTATGGTCCCTAATACATACTAAAGTTTCCTGAAAATTATTTCATTGTTAGGGGTTCACTCAATATCTATAGAACATGTGTTTTCCAAAAAAAGACAAACAAACGAAAAATATGTTCTCACAACAATCATTCTAATTAAAGAATTTTAATTAGCAAATAAAAACCATCTAATTAAGTATTCACAATTACATTATGCAGCTATTAATGAGTGACAAAATGACTATTAGTTTATTACAGTAAAGAGATAGTAAACATTTTCATCTAAAAGACAACTATTCAATAATACATTTTATTAGTAAAAAGAAAATAAATAAATGATGATTATAGAACACAATTAACATAAAAATATGGTTTGTAAGTGACAAACATCTAAAAATACCCATCAATGATTGACAGATTATCATAGTACTAAATCAAAACACAGACACTGTTTGTAAATGACAGTTATCTGATAATGCTCATGAATGAGTCAATGACACTTACTGTATTAAAACTAGGGTAACTATCTTTCTTATATCTATATACTACTTCTAGGGGAGGCATTGATGTTTTCTTAACTTAAATTTATGATCTAAAAAAAACTCAGGCTTAGTATATTGGAAAAAAGTATTTCACTCTCCATGGTTCACTGTGGGGAATTTATAGTTTCCTCTGTTATGTTTTATGCTATGGGAAATGTCCCTCTCTCACTTTCTTTTATCTTATCCGGAATTTTCCATATTCTTTTTTTATTTCATCTAAGTTTTTCACTTCTTTTGCATTACCCTTTTTCCCTATATGGAGACCCACATTTTGGGATATCGCTAGGTACTGGGCCGACCCCACTCCATTATCCGTCATCCCTCACGTCTATGCTGTAAGATAGGTCCAGGTTGTAACAATGAATAACATAAGAACATAAGAACATAAGAATAGAGGACACTGCAACATGCCTACTGGCACACACGAGGCAGCTCCATTTTTGAATTGTATTTTCAGCATGTCTAACCTATTCTATTCTACTCTACTTATTTATTCTATTTTTATTTTTAAGATTTTTCTAATAAGCACTAACCTATTCATACCCACCCTACCTCTGTCATATGTCTATCTAATCTACATTTGAAGGTTTCTAAGGTATTGGCATTTACTATCCTACATAAGAACATAAGAACATAAGAACATAAAAACATAAGAATAGAGGACACTGCAACATGCCTACTGGCACACACGAGGCAGCTCCATTTTTGAATTGTATTTTCAGCATGTCTAACCTATTCTATTCTACTCTACTTATTTATTCTGTTTTTCTTTTTATGATTTTTCTAATAAGCACTAACCTATTCATACCCACCCTACCTCTGTCATATGTCTATCTAATCTACATTTGAAGGTGTCTAAGGTATTGGCATTTACTATCCTACTAGGAAGCTTGTTCCATGCATCAGCTACTCTATTACCAAACCAATTTTTACCAATTTCCCTTCTGAACCTAAATTTATCAAGCTTAAATCCATTATTACGAGTTCTGGTTTGATCATGAATTTTTAAAACTTTATTAATATCTCCCTTGTTAATCCCTTTAAACCATTTATACACTTCAATCATATCCCCCCTAACTCTTCGCCTCTCTAGAGAATGTAGATTAAGTTTTTTTAATCTGTCCTCATATGGTAGATTTCTGATATTGTGTATCATCTTGGTCATTCTTCGTTGCACTCTCTCCAAGGATTCAATTTCCATTCTATAATAGGGTGACCAGAATTGCACAGCATAATCTAAATGGGGCCTAACTAATGCAAGATAGAGCTGCAAAATAACTTTTTCCGTCCTATTGCTGACGCTTCTTGAGATAAATCCTAAAATTCTGTTTGCTTTATTTCTGACTGCTGTGCATTGCTCTCTTGGCTTAAGACTACTACTCACAAGAACTCCCAAATCCCTTTCACACTGAGAACTCATGATTTCATGGTTATTTAGCTTATAACTAGTATTGTCTTTTATAGTACCCATTTTAACTACTTTACATTTTTCAACATTAAATTCCATTTGCCATTTGTCCGACCATTCAGATAATCTATTTAGATCTTCCTGTAAAGCATGAATGTCTTCTTTTCCATTTATAGTTCTACCTATTTTAGTGTCGTCTGCGAATTTACTTAGGTTACTACTGATATCCGAATCCAGATCATTTAGATATACGATGAATAATAGAGGACCCAGTACCGAGCCTTGTGGTACCCCGCTTGTAACCGAGCCCCACTCTGATTTCTCTCCATTTATGCAAACCCTCTGTTTTCTGTCTTTTAACCATTGTTTGATCCATCTGAGCACAGCTCCTCCTATACCATGAGCTTCCAGCTTTTTAACTAATCTTTTGTGAGGAACTCTATCAAAAGCTTTGCTAAAATCTAGATATATTGTATCATATTCTTTGCCACAATCTACTGCCTCGTAAACTTCTGAATAAAAGGACAGTAAGTTTGTAAGGCACGAAAAACCCTTAAGAAACCCGTGTTGTGAAAGTTTTATCAGTCTGTGTAATTCTAGATGTGCCCTTATTTTATTTGCAATTATGGATTCTAGAATCTTACCCACTGTTGACGTTAAACTTACCGGCCTATAATTATTCTTTTTAACACGTTCTCCTTTTTTAAATATTGGTACCACATCTGCCAATTTCCACTCCATGGGTACCGATCCTAATTTTATTGAATTATTAAATAATGCAGTTAGAGGACAACTAAGCTCTTCCTTGCATTCCTTTAATATTCTAGCATATATTCCATCAGGTCCCGGAGATTTATGAGCCTTTAATTTATCTATTTCTTTTATTACCTCCTCTCTCGTAATATTTATTGAACTAAGTATATTATCGGGACTGTCTCTGTAAATGGATTCTACTTCCGGAATATTTTCCAAGTTTTCATTTGTAAATACAGATAAGAAATAATCATTTAAACATGTACACATCACTTTATCGTCATCTGTAATATGGCCATTGGCTACTTCAATTGGTCCGACTTTTTCCTTAAATTTTGTTTGATAATGTTGATAAAACCCTTTAGGATTTTCTTTATCTTCTCTTGCTATTCGAACTTCGTATTTTCTTTTCGACTCTCTAACTATCTTTTTAACTTCCCTGTTTAACTGTATATATTGCTGCCTCACCTGCTCTTCACCTCTTTTTAGTTTCCTGTATATTCCTCTTTTAATACCTATAAGATTCTTTATTCTATTGTTCATCCATTTAGGGTCATTTTTTCTTGATCTGCAATGTTTCATGGGAATATAGTCTCTCTGACTATTCTTAAGAGTCATGAAAAAATTGTTATATTCCTCATCCAAATTTATATTAACTGACCGGCTGTTGTTCTTTCCTGTGAGAGAATTTAATGTATTGATCTTATCTTGTGATAATCCTTGGCATGTGGTACCCAAATTTCGGGGTAATCCGCTACCTGCGACCTGACCTGCTGGATTAACTACCCACATCTGTACCCCAGAAATCCCTTCCCATACCTCATTAGATAATTTAGTTTTTAAGCCCTCAAAATCTCCTGCTCTAAAGTTTGGAACAATATTCTTATTTTCCTTTATAGTTTCCTTGAAAATTATGTTAAATCTAATGGAATCATGGTCACTGTTGCCCAATTTTTCACCAACTTCAAAATTTGCAACCATATTCTCTCTATTACTAAGAACTAAATCTAGTGTATTCACCCCCCGTGTTGCTTCATGTACATGCTGAGAAAGGAAATTGTCTTCTACTACTTCCAAAAACTCCTTAGAGCTACTATCACCTGTTATGGTTTCCCAGTTAATATGTCTAAAATTAAAATCGCCTACAATGCAAACTCTATTTGACCTGCTCACTTTAGAAATTTCATCGTATATAACTTGCGACTCTATATTATCTAGATCAGGTGGTCTGTAGACTACTCCTACAACTAGACTTTCTATATTATTTTTAATTTCAACCCATAAGGTTTCTGAATTTAGATTTGTATTAATTCCAGACTTAATGCAGCTTCTGAGGCTATCTTTAATATACATAATTACCCCTCCCCCTCTTTTATCTGCACTACGATCAGCATTATAAAGTTTATATCCTGTAATTATGTACTCAGCTTTAAGGTGTTTGCTTTCTAATTTAATCCAACTTTCACTAATGCATATTATATCCGGTCTCTCACTACATACTATGGCTCTCAGTTCTTCTATCTTGTTACCTAAACTACGGCTATTTGTATAATATACTTTTAAACTTTCTCTAGCTTCACCCTTCTTGTGGCTATTCTTTTTGTTAATATTTGTTCTATGTAACAAATGGTTCTTATCCTTAGACTCCCAGTTATTTGACCCACTATTTACTGAACCCTTACTGACTAATTTCTCTGCACAAGTATTAATCATTTCATTATTTGTGTCTAACAAAACCCCCCTACCTCTCTGTCTATCATACCAGCCAATACCGAGACACCTGAATTAGAAAGATGCACTCCATCCCTTGCATACATATGCTTACGACTAGTGAAGTGATCCCACCCGTCTATAAAACCTATATTATTCTCCCGACAGAAGACTTTCATCCTAGCATTTACTCCTATAGCTCGAGACCACCACTCTGAACTTTGGCTAAGCCTAGGGAGAATCCCACACATCACAGGAACTGCACCCCTTTTCCTAATCTTATCCAGGGCTTGTCTATACAACCTAATCAGCTCTTCACTTCTACCATCCTGCACGTCATTTCCCCCAGCTATCAAACAAACAACATCTTTTTTCTCAATAGTTCCTGGGTTCATCCAGTGAGGACGTGCTTCCAGTAGCTCTAATCTTGACCAAACTTAGTACAATGGAGAGTGGTGGTGTTCTTTGTGCTGGTGGTGTTAGTGGTAGTGGTGTTGGTGGTGGTGTCGTTGTTGGTGCTGTTTGTGGCTGTGCTGGGGTTTTGCCCTCGTCTGACGCGAGCAAACTCATTTTTAATTTAAGAAATGAGTTGGCTGCAGTCAGGCAGGAGGTCAGATCCTTAGCTGAGGAGAACAGGGATCTGAGAGGTAAAGTAGAGGTGTTAACCAGGAAGGGTCGATTGAATAATGAAGACGACTGGAAAGTTGTGAATAAGGGTTCAACGAAAATGGTTCTTAAGAAAAATGATACTTTTAGACTACAGGTTGCTAATTCATTTAGGTCACTTAGAGATGAATGTGACAGTGGCGGCAGCAATTCTTCAGGAACCATAGAGTCAGATAGGTGTACTAGCGATCGTAAAAATGGAAGTGGGAAAAGCTCTCAGGTCAAGAGCCTAGGTAAGTCTCCCAAGGTCGGAGTAACCCATCCTCCGGATAAGTCTCGTTCTTTGGTAATTGTAGGGGATTCACTATGCAGATATGTAGACAGGAAACTCAGGCATAGAGTTAGAGGAAAATATTTTTTCCCTGGAGCAGGTATGAAGAAGGTAGGTGAGTCAATAAATAGCTGGATTGAGAAAAAAGATGTTGTTTGTTTGATAGCTGGGGGAAATGACGTGCAGGATGGTAGAAGTGAAGAGCTGATTAGGTTGTATAGACAAGCCCTGGATAAGATTAGGAAAAGGGGTGCAGTTCCTGTGATGTGTGGTATTCTCCCTAGGCTTAGCCAAAGTTCAGAGTGGTGGTCTCGAGCTATAGGAGTAAATGCTAGGATGAAAGTCTTCTGTCGGGAGAATAATATAGGTTTTATAGACGGGTGGGATCACTTCACTAGTCGTAAGCATATGTATGCAAGGGATGGAGTGCATCTTTCTAATTCAGGTGTCTCGGTATTGGCTGGTATGATAGACAGAGAGGTAGGGGGGTTTTGTTAGACACAAATAATGAAATGATTAATACTTGTGCAGAGAAATTAGTCAGTAAGGGTTCAGTAAATAGTGGGTCAAATAACTGGGAGTCTAAGGATAAGAACCATTTGTTACATAGAACAAATATTAACAAAAAGAATAGCCACAAGAAGGGTGAAGCTAGAGAAAGTTTAAAAGTATATTATACAAATAGCCGTAGTTTAGGTAACAAGATAGAAGAACTGAGAGCCATAGTATGTAGTGAGAGACCGGATATAATATGCATTAGTGAAAGTTGGATTAAATTAGAAAGCAAACACCTTAAAGCTGAGTACATAATTACAGGATATAAACTTTATAATGCTGATCGTAGTGCAGATAAAAGAGGGGGAGGGGTAATTATGTATATTAAAGATAGCCTCAGAAGCTGCATTAAGTCTGGAATTAAGACAAATCTAAATTCAGAAACCTTATGAGTTGAAATTAAAAATAATATAGAAAGTCTAGTTGTAGGAGTAGTCTACAGACCACCTGATCTAGATAATATAGAGTCGCAAGTTATATACGATGAAATTTCTAAAGTGAGCAGGTCAAATAGAGTTTGCATTGTAGGCGATTTTAATTTTAGACATATTAACTGGGAAACCATAACAGGTGATAGTAGCTCTAAGGAGTTTTTGGAAGTAGTAGAAGACAATTTCCTTTCTCAGCATGTACATGAAGCAACACGGGGGGTGAATACACTAGATTTAGTTCTTAGTAATAGAGAGAATATGGTTGCAAATTTTGAAGTTGGTGAAAAATTGGGCAACAGTGACCATGATTCCATTAGATTTAACATAATTTTCAAGGAAACTATAAAGGAAAATAAGAATATTGTTCCAAACTTTAGAGCAGGAGATTTTGAGGGCTTAAAAACTAAATTATCTAATGAGGTATGGGAAGGGATTTCTGGGGTACAGATGTGGGTAGTTAATCCAGCAGGTCAGGTCGCAGGTAGCGGATTACCCCGAAATTTGGGTACCACATGCCAAGGATTATCACAAGATAAGATCAATACATTAAATTCTCTCACAGGAAAGAAAAGCAGCCGGTCAGTTAATATAAATTTGGATGAGGAATATAACAATTTTGTCATGACTCTTAAGAATAGTCAGAGAGACTATATTCCCATGAAACATTGCAGATCAAGAAAAAATGACCCTAAATGGATGAACAATAGAATAAAGAATCTTATAGGTATTAAAAGAGGAATATACAGGAAACTAAAAAGAGGTGAAGAGCAGGTGAGGCAGCAATATATACAGTTAAACAGGGAAGTTAAAAAGATAGTTAGAGAGTCGAAAAGAAAATACGAAGTTAGAATAGCAGGAGAAGCTAAAGAAAATCCTAAAGGGTTTTATCAACATTATCAAACAAAATTTAAGGAAAAAGTCGGACCAATTGAAGTAGCCAATGGCCATATCACAGATGACGATAAAGTGATGTGTACATGTTTAAATGATTATTTCTTATCTGTATTTACAAATGAAAACTTGGAAAATATTCCGGAAGTAGAATCCATTTACAGAGACAGTCCCGATAATATACTTAGTTCAATAAATATTACGAGAGAGGAGGTAATAAAAGAAATAGATAAATTAAAGGCTCATAAATCTCCGGGACCTGATGGAATATATGCTAGAATATTAAAGGAATGCAAGGAAGAGCTTAGTTGTCCTCTAACTGCATTATTTAATAATTCAATAAAATTAGGATCGGTACCCATGGAGTGGAAATTGGCAGATGTGGTACCAATATTTAAAAAAGGAGAACGTGTTAAAAAGAATAATTATAGGCCGATAAGTTTAACGTCAACAGTGGGTAAGATTCTAGAATCCATAATTACAAATAAAATAAGGGCACATCTAGAATTACACAGACTGATAAAACTTTCACAACACGGGTTTCTTAAGGGTTTTTCGTGCCTTACAAACTTACTGTCTTTTTATTCAGAAGTTTACGAGGCAGTAGATTGTGGCAAAGAATATGATACAATATATCTAGATTTTAGCAAAGCTTTTGATAGAGTTCCTCACAAAAGATTAGTTAAAAAGCTGGAAGCTCATGGTATAGGAGGAGCTGTGCTCAGATGGATCAAACAATGGTTAAAAGACAGAAAACAGAGGGTTTGCATAAATGGAGAGAAATCAGAGTGGGGCTCGGTTACAAGCGGGGTACCACAAGGCTCGGTACTGGGTCCTCTATTATTCATCGTATATCTAAATGATCTGGATTCGGATATCAGTAGTAACCTAAGTAAATTCGCAGACGACACTAAAATAGGTAGAACTATAAATGGAAAAGAAGACATTCATGCTTTACAGGAAGATCTAAATAGATTATCTGAATGGTCGGACAAATGGCAAATGGAATTTAATGTTGAAAAATGTAAAGTAGTTAAAATGGGTACTATAAAAGACAATACTAGTTATAAGCTAAATAACCATGAAATCATGAGTTCTCAGTGTGAAAGGGATTTGGGAGTTCTTGTGAGTAGTAGTCTTAAGCCAAGAGAGCAATGCACAGCAGTCAGAAATAAAGCAAACAGAATTTTAGGATTTATCTCAAGAAGCGTCAGCAATAGGACGGAAAAAGTTATTTTGCAGCTCTATCTTGCATTAGTTAGGCCCCATTTAGATTATGCTGTGCAATTCTGGTCACCCTATTATAGAATGGAAATTGAATCCTTGGAGAGAGTGCAACGTAGAATGACCAAGATGATACACAATATCAGAAATCTACCATATGAGGACAGATTAAAAAAAACTTAATCTACATTCTCTAGAGAGGCGAAGAGTTAGGGGGGATATGATTGAAGTGTATAATTGGTTTAAAGGGATTAACAAGGGAGATATTAATAAAGTTTTAAAAATTCATGATCAAACCAGAACTCGTAATAATGGATTTAAGCTTGATAAATTTAGGTTCAGAAGGGAAATTGGTAAAAATTGGTTTGGTAATAGAGTAGCTGATGCATGGAACAAGCTTCCTAGTAGGATAGTAAATGCCAATACCTTAGACACCTTCAAATGTAGATTAGATAGACATATGACAGAGGTAGGGTGGGTATGAATAGGTTAGTGCTTATTAGAAAAATCATAAAAAGAAAAACAGAATAAATAAGTAAAGTAGAATAGAATAGGTTAGACATGCTGAAAATACAATTCAAAAATGGAGCTGCCTCGTGTGTGCCAGTAGGCATGTTGCAGTGTCCTCTATTCTTATGTTCTTATGTTCAATCCAGCTTTATTTATTGACTCACCCACCTTCTTCATACCTGCTCCAGGGAAAAAATATTTTCCTCTAACTCTATGCCTGAGTTTCCTGTCTACATATCTGCATAGTGAATCCCCTACAATTACCAAAGAACGAGACTTATCCGGAGGATGGGTTACTCCGACCTTGGGAGACTTACCTAGGCTCTTGACCTGAGAGCTTTTCCCACTTCCATTTTTACGATCGCTAGTACACCTATCTGACTCTATGGTTCCTGAAGAATTGCTGCCGCCACTGTCACATTCATCTCTAAGTGCCCTAAATGAATTAGCAACCTGTAGTCTAAAAGTATCATTTTTCTTAAGAACCAATTTCGTTGAACCCTTATTAACTAGGAAGCTTGTTCCATGCATCAGCTACTCTATTACCAAACCAATTTTTACCAATTTCCCCTCTGAACCTAAATTTATCAAGCTTAAATCCATTATAACGAGTTCTGGTTTGATCATGAATTTTTAAAACTTTATTAATATCTCCCTTGTTAATCCCTTTAAACCATTTATACACTTCAATCATATCCCCCCTAACTCTTCTCCTCTCTAGAGAATGTAGATTAAGTTTTTATAATCTGTCCTCATATGGTAGATTTCTGATAACCCTTAGCCCTACGTCAGGGGGCCACCAGACAATGGAAAACCGCAGATATATCCATTTCGAGTGCCTCCTCCCCCGCGTTCATTCGACTGTTGAGGTGGTCATAACACCATATCTCCTCTAACGACACCTATCCCCCGGACGTGCAAATCCCACACAAACTCAAATTCTGCAATTAGAATAGCCTGCAATAGATTATAGGGCTGGAAATAAGGGCCTAATATGGCTATCACAAATACAGGAAACACTAGATATCACCTCTGGGTACGAACAATGGCCATATGTAAACACACAAAGTGGGTACTGCACATCCCTGTATCAGTAAGCGCTTGCAATCTTTCCAAAAGGTAAAATTTTTTCGAAATTGCAGGTTAGGGCTACCTGAAAATATAGAGGTTGTAAATATTTGTCTACACCATTCAGATCGGTATTCCTACATACTTAGGACGTAGCTGAGTAACTGATAAAGTATCTCTACAAGATATCAAAAAGATATCAAAAAGAAAAATCATGAAATGATGATAAGAACAGGCACAACAGTAATGCTCTTATTAACAGTGACTACAGTAACATATCGTTAAGAATTCAAAATAAAAATGCTAATAACTTACTACTGATAAAATTATGAAAATAATAATTATCAAGAAGGACAATGGAGTGATAGCAATAACAGCAGCCTTAATAATAATAATAATAATAATAATAATAATAATAATAATAATAATAATAATAATAATAATAATTATAATAAAAAATAAGAATAACAGTAAATAATAAGTGATAATAGAATTTTGAGTCAAGAACAAAACTTCTATAATTGTTTCTCATAATAATACTCATTTTGCCCAGTTTCTTTTACCATTTTCAAATTCCTGCTGCCACAATATATAGTAGCATAGTCACCAACCTTCGTGTTGCTCGGTTTATCTGTGGTACCTCGGATTTCCTTTAAAGACATCTGAAATATGTGGCAGACAAACTATATGTTACTACTCAATTCAAATTAAGAACATAAGAATAGAGGACACTGCAACATGCCTATTGGCACACACGAGGCAGCTCCATTTTTGAATTGTATTTTCAGCATGTCTAACATATTCTATTCTACTCTACTTATTTATTCTATTTTTTCTTTTTATGATTTTTCTAATAAGCACTAACCTATTCATACCCACCCTACCTCTGTCATATGTCTATCTAATCTACATTTGAAGGTGTCTAAGGTATTGGCATTTACTATCATACTAGGAAGCTTGTTCCATGCATCAGCTACTCTATTACCAAACCAATTTTTACCAATTTCCCTTCTGAACCTAAATTTATCAAGCTTAAATCCATTATTACGAGTTCTGGTTTGATCATGAATTTTTAATACTTTATTAATATCTCCCTTGTTAATCCCTTTAAACCATTTATACACTTCAATCATATCCCCCCTAACTCTTCGCCTCTCTAGAGAATGTAGATTAAGTTTTTTTAATCTGTCCTCATATGGTAGATTTCTGATATTGTGTATCATCTTGGTCATTCTGTCTTATCAGTGTAATATTAACATGCAAAAACTCATCAAAAATTAATGAAGCTACGCCACATTTATTATCTAGCAATTTACCAAAAAAAATGAATAAAATCAACAATCAAAATACTCAAAGTCAACATCTTATTAAAACTTGGTTTCATGAGTTCAGTTACTAGTAAAAGTATAGAGGTGTCTATGCAATAACTTCCCTTCACTCTATATTCCCTACTAGTAAGTCTTGCAAAAGTTTTTTTTTTTTTTTTGCTAAATTTTCTGATAAGCGAAAAGATAACATTAGTTTATTACAGATTAAGCTAAGGCGATTCAAAAACCCATTCTTTTTCTGTTTAACATTACAAAAACACTAGTGAAATGCACATACACACACTTGCCTATTATCGCAGTCTTTTTTTTTTTTTTTTTTTTTTTTTATAAATTGGAGTGTAAAGTCAAAGCACACACTCGCCAGAAGTCAAACATACAGCCAAACGGAATTTAAGCAAAATACTACAGAATTATTTAATAATTACTGACAGTAAAACATGAAACTCTTGGAAAGCTTAACAAGCACTGTAAATTAAAAATATTTTACACTAAAGCTGATACTTCAAGAGATTTTTTTTTTTCAATCAACATAATTAACAATGAATTCTCTCTTAAACGACGAAGTAAAAGGAATTAAATCTTGTTATTTTAAATCACAGATTATCTTAATTAACAAAATAGTAATTATAATTTTGCTACAACGAACACTAATGAACAGTAATTATCTGCAGATAAGCTTCTCAAAGTCGTTAATATCTTTATCTCTTCGAAATATTACAATTATCATATGAAGACTATATTCACCTATCAACATAAAGATGTTATAAAAAAACGTGTATCAGTGCATGCAGTAATAAAATTTAAAAAATAATAATGTTGCACTTGCAACAGTAAAAGAATAAACTTCTCTTAAGTTTCATAATCTCTTAAGGTATCGTACATAAAAAAAAAATATCTATAATTTTACTATGAACTCAAATTAACGCTTTTTTTCTCTTGAGATATTAACATAAGAACATAAGAATAGAGGACACTGCAACATGCCTACTGGCACACACGAGGCAGCTCCATTTTTGAATTGTATTTTCAGCATGTCTAACCTATTCTATTCTACTCTACTTATTTATTCTGTTTTTCTTTTTATGATTTTTCTAATAAGCACTAACCTATTCATACCCACCCTACCTCTGTCATATGTCTATCTAATCTACATTTGAAGGTGTCTAAGGTATTGGCATTTACTATCCTACTAGGAAGCTTGTTCCATGCATCAGCTACTCTATTACCAAACCAATTTTTACCAATTTCCCTTCTGAACCTAAATTTATCAAGCTTAAATCCATTATTACGAGTTCTGGTTTGATCATGAATTTTTAAAACTTTATTAATATCTCCCTTGTTAATCCCTTTAAACCATTTATACACTTCAATCATATCCCCCCTAACTCTTCGCCTCTCTAGAGAATGTAGATTAAGTTTTTTTAATCTGTCCTCATATGGTAGATTTCTGATATTGTGTATCATCTTGGTCATTCTTCGCTGCACTCTCTCCAAGGATTCAATTTCCATTCTATAATAGGGTGACCAGAATTGCACAGCATAATCTAAATGGGGCCTAACTAATGCAAGATAGAGCTGCAAAATAACTTTTTCCGTCCTATTGCTGACGCTTCTTGAGATAAATCCTAAAATTCTGTTTGCTTTATTTCTGACTGCTGTGCATTGCTCTCTTGGCTTAAGACTACTACTCACAAGAACTCCCAAATCCCTTTCACACTGAGAACTCATGATTTCATGGTTATTTAGCTTATAACTAGTATTGTCTTTTATAGTACCCATTTTAACTACTTTACATTTTTCAACATTAAATTCCATTTGCCATTTGTCCGACCATTCAGATAATCTATTTAGATCTTCCTGTAAAGCATGAATGTCTTCTTTTCCATTTATAGTTCTACCTATTTTAGTGTCGTCTGCGAATTTACTTAGGTTACTACTGATATCCGAATCCAGATCATTTAGATATACGATGAATAATAGAGGACCCAGTACCGAGCCTTGTGGTACCCCGCTTGTAACCGAGCCCCACTCTGATTTCTCTCCATTTATGCAAACCCTCTGTTTTCTGTCTTTTAACCATTGTTTGATCCATCTGAGCACAGCTCCTCCTATACCATGAGCTTCCAGCTTTTTAACTAATCTTTTGTGAGGAACTCTATCAAAAGCTTTGCTAAAATCTAGATATATTGTATCATATTCTTTGCCACAATCTACTGCCTCGTAAACTTCTGAATAAAAAGACAGTAAGTTTGTAAGGCACGAAAAACCCTTAAGAAACCCGTGTTGTGAAAGTTTTATCAGTCTGTGTAATTCTAGATGTGCCCTTATTTTATTTGCAATTATGGATTCTAGAATCTTACCCACTGTTGACGTTAAACTTACCGGCCTATAATTATTCTTTTTAACACGTTCTCCTTTTTTAAATATTGGTACCACATTACCCCAACAGACTACCTCAGCAAGTCAGCAGACAGGAAAGGAAATATTTATATCATTTAGTCATTTATTTATCTATTCAGAGTACTTTTTCTGAACACTAATTTACATACTTCAACTAGAAAAGAAAAATAATTCATAGATTCGCGTCCTTTATCAATAACGATCTCTCTTGGAATTCCGAAAAAAACAAACAACCATCCTGTAACAAGGGGGGAAGTCACTAAATATATAAAAACCTTAAAACCAAATACAGCATCGGGATATGATGAAATTCCATCAAAACTACTCCAGGTCACTGCCCATTACATTGGTACCCCCACTTACCCACATAATCAATCTATGTTTTCAGCAAGGATATTTTCCAGACAAACTTAGTTCCTGGGTTCATCCAGTGAGGACGTGCTTCCAGTAGCTCTAGTCTTGACCATACTTAGTACAATGGAGAGTGGTGGTGTTCTTTGTGCTGGTGGTGTTAGTGGTAGTGGTGTTGGTGGTGGTGTCGTTGTTGGTGCTGTTTGTGGCTGTGCTGGGGATTTGTCCTCGTCTGATGCAAGCAAACTCATTTTTAATTTAAGAAATGAGTTGGCCGCAGTGACTTTTATAGACGGATGGGATCACTTCACTAGTCGTAAGCATATGTATGCAAGGGATGGAGTGCATCTTTCTAATTCAGGTGTCTCGGTATTGGCTGGTATGATAGACAGAGAGGTAGGGGGGTTTTGTTAGACACAAATAATGAAATGATTAATACTTGTGCAGAGAAATTAGTCAGTAAGGGTTCAGTAAATAGTGGGTCAAATAACTGGGAGTCTAAGGATAAGAACCATTTGTTACATAGAACAAATATTAACAAAAAGAATAGCCACAAGAAGGGTGAAGCTAGAGAAAGTTTAAAAGTATATTATACAAATAGCCGTAGTTTAGGTAACAAGATAGAAGAACTGAGAGCCATAGTATGTAGTGAGAGACCGGATATAATATGCATTAGTGAAAGTTGGATTAATTTAGAAAGCAAACACCTAAAAGCTGAGTACATAATTACAGGATATAAACTTTATAATGCTGATCGTAGTGCAGATAAAAGAGGGGGAGGGGTAATTATGTATATTAAAGATAGCCTCAGAAGCTGCATTAAGTCTGGAATTAAGACAAATCTAAATTCAGAAACCTTATGGGTTGAAATTAAAAATAATATAGAAAGTCTAGTTGTAGGAGTAGTCTACAGACCACCTGATCTAGATAATATAGAGTCGCAAGTTATATACGATGCAATTTCTAAAGTGAGCAGGTCAAATAGAGTTTGCATTGTAGGCGATTTTAATTTTAGACATATTAACTGGGAAACCATAACAGGTGATAGTAGCTCTAAAGAGTTTTTGGAAGTAGTAGAAGACAATTTCCTTTCTCAGCATGTACATGAAGCAACACGGGGGGTGAATACACTAGATTTAGTTCTTAGTAATAGAGAGAATATGGTACAAATTTAGAAGTTGGTGAAAAATTGGGCAACAGTGACCATGATTCCATTAGATTTAACATAATTTTCAAGGAAACTATAAAGGAAAATAAGAATATTGTTCCAAACTTTAGAGCAGGAGATTTTGAGGGCTTAAAAACTAAATTATCTAATGAGGTATGGGAAGGGATTTCTGGGGTACAGATGTGGGTAGTTAATCCAGCAGGTCAGGTCGCAGGTAGCGGATTACCCCGAAATTTGAGTACCACATGCCAAGGATTATCACAAGATAAGATCAATACATTAAATTCTCTCACAGGAAAGAACAGCAGTCCGTCAGTTAATATAAATTTGGATGAGGAATATAACAATTTTGTCATGACTCTTAAGAATAGTCAGAGAGACTATATTCCCATGAAACATTTCAGATCAAGAAAAAATGACCCTAAATGGATGAACAATAGAATAAAGAATCTTATAGGTATTAAAAGAGGAATATACAGAAAACTAAAAAGAGGTGAAGAGCAGGTGAGGCAGCAATATATACAGTTAAACAGGGAAGTTAAAAAGATAGTTAGAGAGTCGAAAAGAAAATACGAAGTTAGAATAGCAGGAGAAGCTAAAGAAAATCCTAAAGGGTTTTATCAACATTATCAAACAAAATTTAAGGAAAAAGTCGGACCAATTGAAGTAGCCAATGGCCATATCACAGATGACGATAAAGTGATGTGTACATGTTTAAATGATTATTTCTTATCTGTATTTACAAATGAAAACTTGGAAAATATTCCGGAAGTAGAATCCATTTACAGAGACAGTCCCGATAATATACTTAGTTCAATAAATATTACGAGAGAGGAGGTAATAAAAGAAATAGATAAATTAAAGGCTCATAAATCTCCGGGACCTGATGGAATATATGCTAGAATATTAAAGGAATGCAAGGAAGAGCTTAGTTGTCCTCTAACTGCATTATTTAATAATTCAATAAAATTAGGATCGGTACCCATGGAGTGGAAATTGGCAGATGTGGTACCAATATTTAAAAAAGGAGAACGTGTTAAAAAGAATAATTATAGGCCGGTAAGTTTAACGTCAACAGTGGGTAAGATTCTAGAATCCATAATTGCAAATAAAATAAGGGCACATCTAGAATTACACAGACTGATAAAACTTTCACAACACGGGTTTCTTAAGGGTTTTTCGTGCCTTACAAACTTACTGTCTTTTTATTCAGAAGTTTACGAGGCAGTAGATTGTGGCAAAGAATATGATACAATATATCTAGATTTTAGCAAAGCTTTTGATAGAGTTCCTCACAAAAGATTAGTTAAAAAGCTGGAAGCTCATGGTATAGGAGGAGCTGTGCTCAGATGGATCAAACAATGGTTAAAAGACAGAAAACAGAGGGTTTGCATAAATGGAGAGAAATCAGAGTGGGGCTCGGTTACTAGCGGGGTACCACAAGGCTCGGTACTGGGTCCCCTATTATTCATCGTATATCTAAATGATCTGGATTCGGATATCAGTAGTAACCTAAGTAAATTCGCAGACGACACTAAAATAGGTAGAACTATAAATGGAAAAGAAGACATTCATGCTTTACAGGAAGATCTAAATAGATTATCTGAATGGTCGGACAAATGGCAAATGGAATTTAATGTTGAAAAATGTAAAGTAGTTAAAATGGGTACTATAAAAGACAATACTAGTTATAAGCTAAATAACCATGAAATCATGAGTTCTCAGTGTGAAAGGGATTTGGGAGTTCTTGTGAGTAGTAGTCTTAAGCCAAGAGAGCAATGCACAGCAGTCAGAAATAAAGCAAACAGAATTTTAGGATTTATCTCAAGAAGCGTCAGCAATAGGACGGAAAAAGTTATTTTGCAGCTCTATCTTGCATTAGTTAGGCCCCATTTAGATTATGCTGTGCAATTCTGGTCACCCTATTATAGAATGGAAATTGAATCCTTGGAGAGAGTGCAGCGAAGAATGACCAAGATGATACACAATATCAGAAATCTACCATATGAGGACAGATTAAAAAAACTTAATCTACATTCTCTAGAGAGGCGAAGAGTTAGGGGGGATATGATTGAAGTGTATAAATGGTTTAAAGGGATTAACAAGGGAGATATTAATAAAGTTTTAAAAATTCATGATCAAACCAGAACTCGTAATAATGGATTTAAGCTTGATAAATTTAGGTTCAGAAGGGAAATTGGTAAAAATTGGTTTGGTAATAGAGTAGCTGATGCATGGAACAAGCTTCCTAGTATGATAGTAAATGCCAATACCTTAGACACCTTCAAATGTAGATTAGATAGACATATGACAGAGGTAGGGTGGGTATGAATAGGTTAGTGCTTATTAGAAAAATCATAAAAAGAAAAATAGAATAAATAAGTAGAGTAGAATAGAATAGGTTAGACATGCTGAAAATACAATTCAAAAATGGAGCTGCCTCGTGTGTGCCAGTAGGCATGTTGCAGTGTCCTCTATTCTTATGTTCTTATGTTCAGTCAGGCAGGAGGTCAGATCCTTAGCTGAGGAGAACAGGGATCTGAGAGGTAAAGTAGAGGTGTTAACCAGGAAGGGACAATTGAATAATGAAGACGACTGGAAAGTTGTGAATAAGGGTTCAACGAAGATGGTTCTTAAGAAAAATGATACTTTTAGACTACAGGTTGCTAATTCATTTAGTTCACTTAGAGATGAATGTGACAGTGGCGGCAGTAATTCTTCAGGAACCATAGAGTCAGATAGGTGTACTAGCGATCGTAAAAATGGAAGTGGGAAAAGCTCTCAGGTCAAGAGCCTAGGTAAGTCTCCCAAGGTCGGAGTAACCCATCCTCTGGATAAGTCTCGTTCTTTGGTTATTGTAGGGGATTCACTATGCAGATATGTAGACAGGAAACTCAGGCATAGAGTTAGAGGAAAATATTTTTTCCCTGGAGCAGGTATGAAGAAGGTGGGTGAGTCAATAAATAGCTGGATTGAGAAAAAAGATGTTGTTTGTTTGATAGCTGGGGGAAATGACGTGCGGGATGGTAGAAGTGAAGAGCTGATTAGGTTGTATAGACAAGCCCTGGATAAGATCAGGAAAAGGGGTGCAGTTCCTGTGATGTGTGGTATTCTCCCTAGGCTTAGCCAAAGTTCAGAGTGGTGGTCTCGAGCTATAGGAGTAAATGCTAGGATGAAAGTCTTCTGTCGGGAGAATAATATAGGTTTTATAGACGGGTGGGATCACTTCACTAGTTGTAATCATATGTATGCAAGGGATGGAGTGCATCTTTCTAATTCAGGTGTCTCGGTATTGGCTGGTATGATAGACAGAGAGGTAGGGGGGTTTTGTTAGACACAAATAATGAAATGAATAATACTTGTGCAGAGAAATTAGTCATCAAGGATTCAGTAAATAGTGGGTCAAATAACTGGGAGTCTAAGGATAAGAACCATTTGTTACATAGAACAAATATTAACAAAAAGAATAGCCACAAGAAGGGTGAAGCTAGAGAAAGTTTAAAAGTATATTATACAAATAGCCGTAGTTTAGGTAACAAGATAGAAGAACTGAGAGCCATAGTATGTAGTGAGAGACCGGATATAATATGCATTTGTGAAAGTTGGATTAATTTGGAAAGCAAACACCTTAAAGCTGAGTACATAATTACAGGATATAAACTTTATAATGCTGATCGTAGTGCAGATAGAAGAGGGGGAGGGGTAATTATGTATATTAAAGATAGCCTCAGAAGCTGCTTTAAGAACATAAGAACATAAGAATAGAGGACACTGCAACATGCCTACTGGCACACACGAGGCAGCTCCATTTTTGAATTGTATTTTCAGCATGTCTAACCTATTCTATTCTACTCTACTTATTTATTCTATTTTTCTGTTTATGATTTTTCTAATAAGCACTAACCTATTCATACCCACCCTACCTCTGTCATATGTCTATCTAATCTACATTTGAAGGTGTCTAAGGTATTGGCATTTACTATCCTACTAGGAAGCTTGTTCCATGCATCAGCTACTCTATTACCAAACCAATTTTTACCAATTTCCCTTCTGAACCTAAATTTATCAAGCTTAAATCCATTATTACGAGTTCTGGTTTGATCATGAAGTTTTAAAACTTTATTAATATCTCCCTTGTCAATCCCTTTAAACCATTTATACACTTCAATCATATCCCCCCTAACTCTTCGCCTCTCTAGAGAATGTAGATTAAGTTTTTTTAATCTGTCCTCATATGGTAGATTTCTGATATTGTGTATCATCTTGGTCATTCTGGAATTAAGACAAATCTAAATTCAGAAACCTTATGGGTTGAAATTAAAAATAATATAGAAAGTCTAGTTGTAGGAGTAGTCTACAGACCACCTGATCTAGACGATATGGAGTCGCAAGTTATATACGATGAAATTTCTAAAGTGAGCAGGTCAAATAGAGTTTGCATTGTAGGCGATTTTAATTTTAGACATATTAACTGGGAAACCATAACAGGTGATAGTAGCTCTAAGGAGTTTTTGGAAGTAGTAGAAGACAATTTCCTTTCTCAGCATGTACATGAAGCAACACGGGGGGTGAATACACTAGATTTAGTTCTTAGTAATAGAGAGAATATGGTTACAAATTTAGAAGTTGGTGAAAAATTGGGCAACAGTGACCATGATTCCATTAGATTTAACATAATTTTCAAGGAAACTATAAAGGAAAATAAGAATATTGTTCCAAACTTTAGAGCAGGAGATTTTGAGGGCTTAAAAACTAAATTATCTAATGAGGTATGGGAAGAGATTTCTGGGGTACAGATGTGGGTAGTTAATCCAGCAGGTCAGGTCGCAGGTAGCGGATTACCCCGAAATTTGAGTACCACATGCCAAGGATTATCACAAGATAAGATCAATACATTAAATTCTCTCACAGGAAAGAACAGCAGTCCGTCAGTTAATATAAATTTGGATGAGGAATATAACAATTTTGTCATGACTCTTAAGAATAGTCAGAGAGACTATATTCCCATGAAACATTGCAGATCAAGAAAAAATGACCCTAAATGGATGAACAATAGAATAAAGAATCTTATAGGTATTAAAAGAGGAATATACAGGAAACTAAAAAGAGGTGAAGAGCAGGTGAGGCAGCAATATATACAGTTAAACAGGGAAGTTAAAAAGATAGTTAGAGAGTCGAAAAGAAAATACGAAGTTAGAATAGCAGGAGAAGCTAAAGAAAATCCTAAAGGGTTTTATCAACATTATCAAACAAAATTTAAGGAAAAAGTCGGACCAATTGAAGTAGCCAATGGCCATATCACAGATGACGATAAAGTGATGTGTACATGTTTAAATGATTATTTCTTATCTGTATTTACAAATGAAAACTTGGAAAATATTCCGGAAGTAGAATCCATTTACAGAGACAGTCCCGATAATATACTTAGTTCAATAAATATTACGAGAGAGGAGGTAATAAAAGAAATAGATAAATTAAAGGCTCATAAATCTCCGGGACCTGATGGAATATATGCTAGAATATTAAAGGAATGCAAGGAAGAGCTTAGTTGTCCTCTAACTGCATTATTTAATAATTCAATAAAATTAGGATCGGTACCCATGGAGTGGAAATTGGCAGATGTGGTACCAATATTTAAAAAAGGAGAACGTGTTAAAAAGAATAATTATAGGCCGGTAAGTTTAACGTCAACAGTGGGTAAGATTCTAGAATCCATAATTGCAAATAAAATAAGGGCACATCTAGAATTACACAGACTGATAAAACTTTCACAACACGGGTTTCTTAAGGGTTTTTCGTGCCTTACAAACTTACTGTCTTTTTATTCAGAAGTTTACGAGGCAGTAGATTGTGGCAAAGAATATGATACAATATATCTAGATTTTAGCAAAGCTTTTGATAGAGTTCCTCACAAAAGATTAGTTAAAAAGCTGGAAGCTCATGGTATAGGAGGAGCTGTGCTCAGATGGATCAAACAATGGTTAAAAGACAGAAAACAGAGGGTTTGCATAAATGGAGAGAAATCAGAGTGGGGCTCGGTTACTAGCGGGGTACCACAAGGCTCGGTACTGGGTCCCCTATTATTCATCGTATATCTAAATGATCTGGATTCGGATATCAGTAGTAACCTAAGTAAATTCGCAGACGACACTAAAATAGGTAGAACTATAAATGGAAAAGAAGACATTCATGCTTTACAGGAAGATCTAAATAGATTATCTGAATGGTCGGACAAATGGCAAATGGAATTTAATGTTGAAAAATGTAAAGTAGTTAAAATGGGTACTATAAAAGACAATACTAGTTATAAGCTAAATAACCATGAAATCATGAGTTCTCAGTGTGAAAGGGATTTGGGAGTTCTTGTGAGTAGTAGTCTTAAGCCAAGAGAGCAATGCACAGCAGTCAGAAATAAAGCAAACAGAATTTTAGGATTTATCTCAAGAAGCGTCAGCAATAGGACGGAAAAAGTTATTTTGCAGCTCTATCTTGCATTAGTTAGGCCCCATTTAGATTATGCTGTGCAATTCTGGTCACCCTATTATAGAATGGAAATTGAATCCTTGGAGAGAGTGCAACGAAGAATGACCAAGATGATACACAATATCAGAAATCTACCATATGAGGACAGATTAAAAAAACTTAATCTACATTCTCTAGAGAGGCGAAGAGTTAGGGGGGATATGATTGAAGTGTATAAATGGTTTAAAGGGATTAACAAGGGAGATATTAATAAAGTTTTAAAAATTCATGATCAAACCAGAACTCGTAATAATGGATTTAAGCTTGATAAATTTAGGTTCAGAAGGGAAATTGGTAAAAATTGGTTTGGTAATAGAGTAGCTGATGCATGGAACAAGCTTCCTAGTATGATAGTAAATGCCAATACCTTAGACACCTTCAAATGTAGATTAGATAGACATATGACAGAGGTAGGGTGGGTATGAATAGGTTAGTGCTTATTAGAAAAATCATAAAAAGAAAAACAGAATAAATAAGTAGAGTAGAATAGAATAGGTTAGACATGCTGAAAATACAATTCAAAAATGGAGCTGCCTCGTGTGTGCCAGTAGGCATGTTGCAGTGTCCTCTATTCTTATGTTCTTATGTTCTTAACTAACAAGTGCTAAAGTAATAGCTATTTTTAAGTCAGGCACTGTAGATGATGAAAATAACTATAAACCTATATCTATCTTACCGTCTTTAAGTAAAGTGTTTGAAAAAGCGATTGTTCACAGACTTAAAGAATTCCTTGAAAAGTTCAACCTATTATCCGAAAATCAATACGGATTCCGTAATAGCAAGACTACTGAAAAAGCAATAATGAAACTTCACAAGTGATGTTTATCAAAATTTGGAAAATAAAAACTTTGTTGTAGGGGTTTTCCTAGATTTGTCTTTAGCATTTGACTCATGATATACTAATAGAAAACTAACTTGTGTGGGTATTAGGGGAACACCAATACAGTTATTTAAGAGCTACTTGAAAAATAGAAAACAAGCCGTATATTGTAATGGGAAAGCATCTTTGTTGCAAACTATTGAGAGGGGAGTACCACAGGGATCAATACTGGGCCCATTGTTATTTTTAGTTTATATAAATGATATTTCCAGTGCCAGTTATAAATTCAAATAGATTCTCTATGCAGATGACACCAACCTTCTCTTGCATGATAATAACCTTGACCACCTGCATTCTGTTTTAAATAGTGAACTAGAAAAAATTAACAACTGGGTCTCTGTTAATAAATTAAAGCTAAATGTTTCCAAAATTGACTATATCTTATTTCAAAATAGATCTGTAGTACACAATATTGGTCAAGTTAATATGAATGGGTATGAAGTTAAAAGAGTTGCTTGTAAGAAATTTTTGGGAGTAATTATTGATGAAAATTTAAGTTGGAAATATCATATTCAATCTGTCTGCTCAAAACTGTCCAAGACGTGTGGAGTTTTGT
>JAXCGZ010000960.1:0-2500 GCA_037179515.1 Halocaridina rubra
AGGTAAGAGTGAGGAATGTGTGAAAGGTATTGAACGAAAAGGTTGATGAAGAATGGAAACGTTTCAAGGATGACCTCTTGAAGTGTGCAGTAGTGTGTGGGATGAGACGTATGGGTGGAAGCAGAAGGAAGGATGGGGAATAGTGAAATGAAGAGGTGAGTGGGGCAGTGACCGAAAAGAAAATGTGTATTTGGGGTATGGTTGTGCAGAGGAAATATGGAAGCGTATGAAGGGTATAAAACAAAGAGAGGGTTAGCAAAGCACAGGGTGAGAGAGGCAATGAAATGAGCAGATGTGAGGCAGGGTTGGCATGATTAAAATCAAATGATTTTAATCATGTGATTATAATCGATTATAATCACAAAATGTCACTGATTAAAATAAAAATATTTTTATTTGAAATATAATAAGCATACTGTCCACTACTCTGACCTAAAAATTACAGACAAATGAAATCACAATACACTGGAGATTTCAGGACCTGTTCCTGGCTATGCAGGTGTGACTTGTACTATGGCTGACTATACAGTCCTACCTACAGAACTGGGACATTTTAGTTAAAATATGTGGGGAACGCAGTGATGACATTGAGCAGCAAATAATTAGGAAGGTCATTGGCAGGGCATTAAAGAGATTTGCTGAAGATTATTTAGACAGACTCAAACCAGTTGCAGTGGCATTAGATACACTTCAGCGTGAAGATGCACTCATTAGAGGTGCAGTAAAAGTTTGGTACTAAGTTGTATGTGATTTGCAAGAATATTTAATAGAGCAGCAAGATTTGGATAAGTTACTAAAGAGGAAAAATACAGCACTTACACCTGCTCATTACTTAGCAAATTTAACTGACCCAAGGTATCAGGGTAGGTGTCTCACTACTGACGAGATTGATAGTGCAGAAAAGTATGTGTATTTCTTACATTATATATACAATTAACCTAATGTAACTGTAATCTTCTGTATCTTGGTATATATTTTTCAACAATGATGTTTAGTATTTTCAGTTTTTCACACAAGTCAGTAATTTCATTATAGGAAATATTTTTCGGTATTAGAATAGTTAGAAGTGTACCATATTAATTTTCATTATAATTCAGATTCAATAAATAATACTGTCATCTCGTGTGTAATGAACCTTTTCATGCAGATATTTGAGCCAAAGTATACCCACAACAAAAAGAGACAAAGAGAAAGATTCTTTTACATATTACGAGAATGGGTATAAACACATTGCACAGAAACAAAAAATTGATGTAATAGTGTATAACAATCAAATATGAATGAATAAATGCGTGATATTTAGAAAATAAAAAAAAATCGATTGTAATTAAAAAAAATAATTTTATTACAAAAGTATATTTTTTTTTACATTTTTATTAAAGAAATCGTTTTTTTTTTTTTTTTTTTTTTTTTTTTTTACACAACCCTGATGTGAAGTGGAGTAGATATTTTCTTGAGAATTTTGACTGGAATGAAGAAAGATGTTTTGGACCAAGCGATATAAGTGCAGAAAGGTGAGCCTTCCTAGAAGGGTAGGGGGAAATGAGAATGTGAGCAGTTTCTAGTGGACGGGATGAATGTAAGGGCGAGATAGGCTGTGTATTTCAAGGAACTAATGCATGTGGAAAATGGTAGAGAGGCAGTGATTGTGGCACTAGGAGATGCAAAGAGATTGTCATTGATAGGAATGAGAACGATAGGGCAATTATGTGAGTAGGCGCAATGGGCACTGAAAGTAATGAAAGTAGGTGAGGCGACAGAGTAAGATGGGTGTCATGTGAAATGGATGTCAAAAGGTGGAAAGGCAATATTGGAAAAGATAGTGAGATTGTTGAGTGTGTTTCAGGAAAGGAATGCTCTCCATTAAAGGATAGAGATAAGTACAAATGCAAAAATTTTCGATGAAATGTTTTGTTGTGTGCAGTTGGTAAGGTGAATGGAAGAATGTTGACTGAGTGACTTTGGGAAGGAACTAAGAGCAAAATGAGGGAAGAGCAGTATATGTTCAGGAGAGGGAGTGTCGATCAATTGTTTATGGTAAATTAGGTTTTTGAGAAGTTTCTAGAGAGAGGGAAGGACACTTTTTGGTCTTTTATGGACTTAGGGAAATTGTATGACTGGTTGACATGTAGGTGTTACATAATATGTTGCAGTTGTATGGAATAATAGAAAGTATGTGGAATGCAGTCAAAAGTTTTTACATGAATAGTAGAGCAATTTAGATTCTGGAATTGTAAGACTGATTGCATGAGGTAAATGTAAAGTTACATTAAAGGTGTGATATGACACCATGGTTGTTCAGTGTATGTATGAATGGTTTTATAAGAATAGTAAAGTGGTATGCAGAGGCTGGAAATTAGCTAATGAGACTGGAAGGTTATAGAAAATTAGTCAGTTGCTAAGTGCAAATGGCATGGTGGCTTATACTGAGGAACTGAAGTATTTCGTGACTGAGTATGTAGGGTTGTGTGAGAGAAGCAAGTAGAGGGTGGGTGTTGTA
>JAXCGZ010000960.1:7500-27500 GCA_037179515.1 Halocaridina rubra
TCTCGGACACCAAGGAAGGGAAAATAAATGGCAATAGAGATGGGGAGTGCGGCCACCAAGAAAGCGAGAAAATAAATAGAAACAGATGGGTAGTGTTGTGACTTGTCAAATATCATTTATGAATTCAAATATTCCTATAAAAAAATAAAATCGAAAAATGTTAAAAAATAAAAATATTAAAAGAGGATAACCATTTACATCCAAATAAGGGAGTTACTTTTGCTTCACCCTGTTTCTCTCTCTCTCACTTCCTCTCTCTATCTCTCTCTCACTTCTCCCTGTCTCTATCTATCTATATATACAGAGAGAGAGAGAGAGAGGAGAGAGAGAGAGAGAGAGAAGAGAGAGAGAGAGAGAGAGAGAGAGGTATAGTTATCCTTTTCTTCATTGTGTTTTTTTTTTTTTTTTTTGGTCTTATTATGTTTGAAATTTTGATTAAATATAGCTTGGCGATTATTACCAATAACAGTGGAGATGAAACCTTTTGTTTTTCCCCAGAAGAGTTTGACCTATGGCAGGAGCCGCAGTATCATAGGTCATTAGAAAATTTAAAAAGAAAATGAAGCGTAACTAATGCCTCAAGATCAGGACTGTCAACCATAGAAAAGTCTGATGAATGAAAGAGAATTATTTGCTGGCATTCTCAAACGGTCTGTAGACTTCTTTCTTCAGAATTGGGCCTCAGTGATTGAGGTGTTTGGAAGCTCTTATGGAAGAACAAGATGAAACCTTACATCCCTCGCTTGTTACCGAGCTTGCATGATGGATGTATAGACAGAGGATGAGTGTAGCGAAATTGACTAAATACGGTCAGTGAAATGGAAACCTTCCTTGATGAGATAGGGTGGTCAGGTCAGGCCACCTTGACACTGAACGGGCGTATCAATCGCCAAAATCGCGTTCACTAGAGCTTCATTCACTGTCATCTTATAGAAATTTTATGTCAACCTTCCAGGAGTGCTAGTGTGAAGAGCCACCTCTTCCATCGGTATAATAGAGCCGATATTCTTTGTTGGTGCTTTTATTCAAGATAATTATTTACATTTGTTGCAAAGGGGAATTCTAGCCGAGGGTTAGAAATCAGAATAGTTACTTCAAACTGGATCGCGCGCCTCCCCACTATGGATAATGGGCTGAATAGTTAAATGATCATTTTGGAAGGCAGGTGGAGAGGGAAACTTGGAGCACATGAGTTACCATCAAGGTCATCTGATGTATTTCCTCCTGTCTTCTACCTGTGGGTGAGATGTACTACAAGACCTAGCTTGAGAGTTCAAACCTGAAACACCTCTTGGAAAAAGACGAGAAATGTTTTTAAAATGGCATGAAATTGATGTAGAATTGTATCAAAAAGTTTGCAGAGGTCTAGCTTGTAGAGTTCAACGTTGTAATGAATAACATGAAAATAATTTTGAGTTTGGTATGTGCAGATTCTGTATTGGTCAGACAATACTTATGATTATTGTTATTTCAGGTTTTACACCAAGTTGGTAATTTTGAACATGGTAAATACATCAGTAAAATATGGAATACACTGTTGTATGTTGTTTTGGGTAGAGAGTACCTTTTAATTATCGTAAACTACTGTTAAATAAAGGAGAATATATTAAAAAAGGGCTCTCTCTCTCTCTCTCTCTCTCTCTCTCTCTCTCTCTCTCTCTCTCTCTCGTCTCGTCTCTCTCTCTCTCTCTCTCTCTCTCTCTCTCTCCTCTCTCTCTCTCTCTCTCTCTCTCTCTCTCTCTCTCTCTCTCTGTATATATATATATATATATATATATATATATATATGATATATATAATATATATATATATATATATATATATATATATATGCCACTCTCGGGTAGGCTTCTCAGCCTGTCATTGGAATTAATCCGACAATTGATCGTCGAGTTTCACGAGAGTGTGGCTGAGGAGTTAAGGCTGTATGCTCTTTCTATCGCCCCTATACACACGTGCGTGTATATAATATATATATATATATATATATATATATATATATATATACACACACATATATATATTATATATATATATATATATATATATATATATATATATATATATATATATATATATATATATTTTGTGTGTGTGTGTGTATGTGCGTGTATATATATATATATGTGAGTGTGTGTGTGTGTGTGTGTGTGTGTGTGTGTGTGTGTGTGTGTGTGTGTGTGTACATACTATACAAATAAAGTATGTCTATATGTATATATATGTATACAAATTATATACAAATACAGTGTGTGTATATATATATATATATATATATATATATATATATATATATATATATATATATATATATATAATATATATATATATATATATATATATATATATATATATATATATATATATATATATATATATATATAGTAAGGAAGTCCATCAGTGAAACAAAACTTATAAAACAATGCTATATTTCGGATCCTAACTGGATCCCTTCTCAAGCAGTTAGGATCCGAAATATAGCATTGTTTTATAAGTTTTGTTTCACTGCTGGGCTTCCTTACTATTTAGTGCTGTATGCTAGCAGTTTGTACTTATATATATATATATATATATATATATATATATATATATATATATATATATAGATAGATAGATAGATAGATAGATAGATAGATAGATAGATAGATAGATGGATAATGGATAGATATGAATGTTTATTTTTTTATTTATACACTTACTTAATACATTGTGTACTGAATCGTTGCAGATGCGCGGGTGCAACAGTTTTACTCGTGTACAAAATCTGTAATTGAGAATGACGTAAAAGTTGTTCTACTTCTGTTGTTTACTATTTCATTTCCAAATTTCTTTATATATAAAGAGTAATGATTTACGAGTGCAACTGACAAATACTATGAAGTGTTAAGAATATTAAATAGGACAAGAGGAGCACGAATAGCCTTGCTTTGCTTGTTTGTGTGTGGCAATGTGCGTGCTCGCCTGCTCGTGTGTAGTGCGTGTGTGTGTGTAAGAGAGAGAGAGAGAGAGAGAGAGAAACGCAATTGGAGATAAGGCAGAAAGGAAGCGAATAAGCAAGCCATTACATTACGCAAAGGAAATGGAAGCAGTGTGTGTGTGTGTGTTTTTTTTTTTTTTTTTTTTTTTTTTTTTGACGACGCTACAACAACTCTCTCACAGAGTCCTTGATTTAGTTCTTCATCGTGGGTCGTACAGAATCTTATTCGTTGGAACCTCTTTTGATTTAGTATTGAATTAATATACCAATCTTCGTGGCCCAACGATTCAGCCCCTATCTCACTCGCAAATGGTCCCAATTTCGAATTTTTATTTAGATTAAGCTTGCAGTGATTAATAATTTTAATTTTTGAAAACGAAATCCAGAAAATAAGAAAATCTAAGCATTTTCTTCACGGTGAAGAAAAGTTATAGAGAGAAGTTTTTTTATTTTATTATAACTTCTCTAAAACGCAGGAGACTCCAAACAACGCCCCACAGCTCACATCCAACCTTATTTATTAGTCATTTATTTATTTATTTTTTATTTTTGTTTATTTATTTATTTATTAATTATTTATTTATTTATTTATTATTTTTGTTTATTTATTTATTTTATTTAAATTTATATTTATTACTGAATGTCATGCTGAATACCAGTGGAAAAAATGAAACTGACTCATATATGAAGGAAACTTTTTTTTACATTTGTGTATATTTTTTATGAGTGTGACACCGGGACAGGCAAAAAAAAAAAATACTTCCCTCATCAATAAAGGTTCGAGCACGAAAAAACATTAAGACGAAGGAAAAGAAAAAGGTTATGGACAAGGCAGAGATGAGGTAATGATATACAAAGAAAAAAGACAGACTGGAAAAAGTCACACTACTGGGGACCTAGAGATATGAAGGATTAGGCCCTGATATGACAATAGATCCACTTTTTGAAGAAAGATAGGTCATAAGAATTTGGAAAGACAGTCGCTGCACCAACCAATCTGTGAGGTACATATCCTCACACAGTACCTGTGAGACGAGACCACTTGGCGAGGGTTATTTGCCTCGGCAGTGGCGGAGGGATTCAACTCACCAACTCATCACAGCAGCGATGGGAGTAGTAACGTTAGGAAAGCGAAAGGAATGATACCACACTGCAAAGAAAAAGAGAATCTAGACTAAAAGTAATAGAAGGATCATTAATGAGTCTGACTGCCTTTGATTCAGCCCTATCAAGGAGATAAGTATAAGAAGAAGCACCCCAGATGTGTAAGCAGTATCCCAAGCAGGGACGGTTAAGACATTTATAGATTTTAAGTAACTGTAAAGAGTTAAAGTAATGACGAAAACGAAACAGAACTCCCAATTTTTTGAATACAGATTAAGAAATTTGGGTTATGTGATTCCCCAAAAATAAGTTAGAGGCTATTTGGATTCCTAATATGGTGATAGAACTAAGAGGGTAAATTTCGTTAATTTCGAAGACAATAGGGCTAACAAGAGGAGAAAAAGATAGATATAGCCAGAATCTGTGTCTTGGAGGCATTAAATTTAACTATATATTAGGTGCCCCACTCAGATACCCTTTTACAAATTAGAGTTGAGAGTACAAGAAAGAGTGATACGAAACTGAGTATAAAATAGCAGATGAGGGTTGTGAAGAAAAGGCAGAGAATAGTTAAGGGTAGACTCGTCGGCAAAGGCTTGAAGAAGAGAGAAAGATGAGGACTGTAGGAGATCATTGAATTAGAAAAGAAACGAAGTAAGTGAAAGAACAGAGCCCTGTGGAACACCACTGGTAGCAGGGAATGGGCTAGATGTTGCACCGTCAACAGTCCCCTGGTTTTGTTCTTGATCTTGTCAGCCACTGCGTCTTTAACGGAGTTAGGCTAACCCCCAAAATAGGTGATATTATATTTTCTATAGGTTAGGAGTTTGATATACTAATGTAATACATAAATCTGTAATACTTTAATATCAATTTACATTAATATCTTACTTGACACTTTTTTTTTATGAATGTGATACCAGGACGGGCCAAGAAATAATAAAATAAAACTGCCCTCATCGGGCCTGGGCACGAAGAAAACAAAGTAAAGAAACAATGATGTAAAATGCTGTAACTTGTCAGATGGAAAGGGATATTAAGAGATGTGTAACGAACTTACAGTTTCTTCCTAAAACATCTTTTCGTACTGTGCACTCTCATACACGCTGGCCATGTCATGTACCCCTCCATGGATTCGGTTTTACGTCACGAACTCCCTTTTCTACTAAGGGCTAGGACGGTTGCCTTATTTCCAGGTACCCTTTGAAAAACTTCATGCACCCAGGTTGGCTATCACTGAGTTGGAGTATTAACAGTGCGTTTGTGTGTATGTACACGTGTGAATATACATGACTGTTTGCTTTCGTGTTTATATATGTATGCATAGTGTAAATGTGTGCCATCATGCAACATTAGCATGTATGCATGCGTGGGTGTGTTTATTTACATGCTTTCGTGTTTGTGTATTTGCGATTTTATATATGTGTTGGTATACATGAGATGTGCGTTATTAAATGTATATATAGAACAGAGATCAAGATAAAGTATCTGAATTCCAGATCAAAACTTAGCACGAGGGTCTGCCCCTCTCTTTCTTTATCTCTTACTTTATTTCATTTTCCCTCCAATTCCCTTAAATCCTTAATTCCATCCCCTTTTTTTCCCTCCTATCCTATTCCATCCTAAAAAAAAAAAAAAATGTATATGGGTGTATTTGTTCGTATGCATATCCTTGTTTGTGTCCATAAGTTTCGGCGCTCTTATCTGCCTATGTGTGTATGTGTAGATGTGCTCGAGTGTTTTATGTGAGAAAGCATGTATGTGATTATTTGTATGTTCGTGTGTGTATTTTAGTTTGCTTGTGTCTGCATTTGTGTAAAGTATATTCCATGCTCAAACTTTAAACGAATGTAAAAATCTCTGCTTATATTAAGGTGTAAAGCCATCTAAGGCGGCATTAATACCACATGAAAGCTACCGTGATACTTTAAATGTATACACCTATATAGTATACTTGAAAAGGGGGATGCCATTTTGTTACGGTTCTGAATGCATGCAGAGAAATATTGCGTTTATATATATATATATATATATATATATATATATATATATATATATATATATATATATATATATATATATATAAAGAGAGAGAGAGATGAATGAATGCATCTTCAATTTTCTTGATTAAAAAATTCTGTGAAAATGGGAATTCGATTTTCTTTTTGTAGAGTTATGTTATTAATTAATTAATTAATTAATTAATTTATTTATTTATTTATTCGTATTTTATTTATTTATGTACTTATATGTGACATTAATTTATAATAAAAATATAAGTCCGCGATATAATTTTCCTATTATCGGAGGGATAAGCATAGCCTACTCGTATGCCTTGTCTGCATGTCGTAACTGGGGACTAAATGGGATAGGGGAGCTATGAGAAGACAATTCTATCATTCTTCATGTTGTTGTTCTTGCCAAAGGCCTGCCGATGGATGGAAGGGGTGAGGCCAAGTGTATTTACGCCCCGATGCCTTTTCTTTGGATCAGTTGTGGCCACCTTGTGACTTCGGCAGAATGTGGGGTTATGTTTAAAAAGATTAATGTAAAAATAATATAGTATAATGTGATATAATATGAGTTGGTATAACTGTCAAAAATATAATCCATATTTCTTTCGATATATTATAATAGAATATCTGATAATGAGAATTTATTTGCAATTTTATTTTATTAATTTCTTTATATTAGCAAGTGACATGTTTTTATTTTGCTTTATTGATATGATCCTAAATGATTAGATAAAATTGTAAATATATTTATTTATTTATTTATTTATATTTTTACTTTTTAACAGGTAAAGAAAAGGCGAAGAAGAGATCATTGTCTGTTAGGTCGGAGCCTGCTACCTCAAGCAGTAAAGGTAACGTCGGATATTTATCCTTGCCTACATACACTTACGTGTATACATGAATACATACATACGTGTACGCACAGACATACTAATGCATAGCTGCTGTACTTGCGTCCATAGAAACATTTATCATACATACCTACATACATGAACAGATATACATAATATAGCCACTGTAAATGCGCCTATAGAAACTTAATCATACAACCATATGTACAGGCATAACTTATATATATATATATATATATATATATATATATATATATATATATATATATATATATATATATATATATATATATATATATATAGCAACTGTACATATACAGGAACTCAATCATACTTTCATACACACATACATACTTGAATACACGCTTTTTTCATACATAGATATTGTACATGCATGCATGCTTACTTATTCCTATATGTATTCACATTCATTGATATATACATAGGTATTGAACGTGTATGCACATAAACTCAACCATTCATACTTACATACATACATACATACACACACATAAATGCATACATGCATGCATTCATACCTACATACATGCGTACATACATACATACATATATAGGCATACTTACAGAATCAGGTATGTGGATTTCATGCGTGCATACTTTTCTACATACGCTACTGTGTGTTTAAAAACATTACCGCATACATATTACGTTTTTCATATACCCAACATTTTCATATGATAGGCACCGGGACAATGGTTCCATCCATAGGCCTATATTCCTTTATTAAAAAGTTTCATTTGCACATGTTTTGTGCTCTGTAAGTTTTAATTTCTTTATTTTTGGAATTTTCTAGTTTGTGTTGAACCAGTTTAGGAAGAAGGAATTCTTGAACAGCCTTGTATTTAGAATTTTTTTGGTTTTTGAGTATATATATATATATATATATATATAATATATATATATATATATATATATATATATATATATATATATATATATATATAGCTACGTCAGGAAATTGAAAAGTTTTGAGATCCTTAGTACTTTCAAGTTTATTACTTACCTTCAGATTCCTCTGAAGAGAAGAAATAAACTTGAAAGTACAAAGGATCTCAAAATTTCTTTTCAATTTCCTGACGTAGCCATATCCATTCACATATTGATAGGCCTACTTAATTTGCGCAACATTTAATTTTTACTATAGAATTGCGTGATGATGGCCTTCTCTCTTGTCATTACTTATCGCATCCTTTATTCCCACACTCAGAGCTCCTATATTAGTATGCATATACAGCAAACACTCGCTCAGGGTTTGCTACGTGTTTGTATTTGTCTGTCAAGCACTTCTCCATTTTAATTTCTATAGCATTAGTCTTAGGTCTCGGCTATGGCTCCATCGACGTCTACTCACTCACCCTCGCGCAGCAAGTGCTGCCAAGGTGTTTTTTTTTTTTCTATTTCATACATCCAGTCACTTATTTTTTTTTTTATGATTGTGACGCCATGACGGGCCAAAATAAAAATAAATAAAATAAAACAGCCCTCTTCGGGCCTGGGCATGAAGAAGACATAAAGAGAAACAAAGATGGAGAGTGTAATGACTTGTCAGCTGTGAAGAGATAAAAGATGCGTCATGAATATCCAAGAATATTCAGTGTAGCTGTAGGCAGAGAAAAAAGAACCGTAACTGAAGAAAGACTTAACATCGAACTGTCCTGGACAGTCCTATTTAATGCTACGTTTCCTATCCTCGTGTAGCTGTCACTGATTCCTTGCTTTATTTTTAGCTTCAGTATTACAATACCAGGTATGATAAATGCGCTTAGTTGTTATTATTATTATTATTATTATTATTATTATTATTATTATTATTATTATGATGATGATGATGATGATTAATTATTATTATTATTATTATTATTATCATTATTATTATTACTACTACTACTACTACTATAAATGGTATCGCTCTTGTAAGAGAAAAAGTTATTATTTTAACCATCTTAAGTCTGGTTCCGGTTTTACGTCACGGACTCCCTTATCAACCAAGGGCTAGGACGGTTGCCTTCTTGCGAAGGACTTGTTTTGGCAGATGTAATCCTTACGCTGAGTGCATGCCTTTGCTAACCTCATACCACATAAAGAAAATAGTCACAGCAGAGAAAGGGAACTGAAGTGTTTCCAGGCTTGAAAGTTTGACAAGCTAAAATAATGATTAGTGTTTGTGCGTGCGTGCGTTTGTGTGTGTGTGTGTGTGTGTGTGTGTGTGTGGGGGTGTGGGGAGAGGAGAGAGAGAGAGAGAGAGAGAGAGAGAGAGAGATTATTTTATTTATTTTATTAATTTATTGCGCCAAGGCGTCAGACATTACATGAGTTCATACAAATAATGCTTCAAATGGATATAAAACCAAGAATTGAACATGGTTTACAGGGAGGTGTACATATTGATAAAACATTGCTGCATACTAACACACAACTCACAGAATGGCAGCACAGAGTACATTATATGCAAAAGTAAAGCTCAGAGAAACGCAGAATGCACAAACAGAATTATATAGCAACATACAGAAAATATATGTATAATTCAATATAATTAATGGCCACCAAAGTGAGGAAAACGAGCAAGAATAACATCAAGGTTGTCATCATTAAGTAAAAATGAGAGAGAGAGAGAGAGAGAGAGAGAGAGAGAGAGAGAGAGAGAGAGAGAGAGAGAGAGAGAGAGAGAGAGAGAGAGAGAGAGAGAAATGAATGAATTTATTAGCGTTGCACATTTTTTTTATAATTGTGACACCTGGACGGGCCAAAAAATAAAATAAAATAATCTGTCCTCGTCGAGCCTGGGCACGAAGAGAGCATAAAGTAAACTGAAATGGCGATGGGGAGTGTTGTGACTTGTCAGATGTAAAGTGATAATAAGATGTGTAACGAATATCCGAGAATATTCGGTGTCGATGTAGGCTTAGAAAAAGAATCGTAACTGAAGGCAGACTTAACATCGAATTGTCTTTGACAGTCCTATATAAGTCCAAAAGACCCTTCAGCTGTAGTATCACAACAAGCGGCCGGTGCCATGGGCCAAACTACTGCATGTATCGATTATATGGCATTATATCTCGCTAACGTACTTCAGAGAGCAAGCCATCAGTTTCTCGCTTCGGCTTTCTGGAGTTTTAGTCTTAGAAATTGATAAGTTGCATATGATTGGGAAGAACTAGTTTTTATTTATTCGTTTTTTTTTATATTAATTTTTTGGCAAGAAAATATGCTTTGTACTATTGATTGCGTAATGGAATAGCTAAAGGTAGAACTTCCAACTGTGTATTCTTCTGCTTGTATCTTCCTTTCCTTCTGCGTCTTCTTCTGCTTCGTTTTCAGTGGCAGTACTGCTTTACGAGTCAACTGACTGGAGTTACTGTTTTTTTCTCGTTTCTTGGAAGCTTAGGCCCGATTTCTTAAACAGTGTAAACCTAGGATACCCTATTGCTAGTTAGCTATACACACACAAATGGATTTCATAAACGCATCTGACGCGGTTCTGTGTATGGCTAGGATCCCTTGTGGGATCCTAGACATACACAGAACCGCGTCAGATGCGTTTATGAAATCCATTTGTGTGTCTAGCTCACTAACAATATGGTATCCTAGGTTTACACTGCTTAAGAAATCGGGCCCTAGTTTTGGTCGTCCTTCGTGCCACCAGCCAGCCCGGTCCCTCTTAGTGTCCATCCCACACGCCCCCCCCCCCCACTGGGACTAGCTCAGAGGTGGGAGAGGCTTGTTCACCTGACGGCTACGCTGATTTACCTACCCTTCATTGGGAGGGAGCCTTGGGAAGAGGAAAAAATAAAGGGGGAGGGGGAATTAAGAATAACATTAGCTGATTTGATCAGATGTATATTCCGTATGAAAATATTGTCATTGGAAATTAAAAAAGAACTTAAGCTTAATGATATCTTACCTGATATAGTCTTATAATCTAATTCATCAAGCTGTATATAGAGGGCTAAGCTTAGCTAGTCAAGCTAGATTGATTAACCTCACCTTATCGGCAGACTATCAGATAAAACATTTTGTGTGTGTGTTTTTTTTTAAAGCTAGTACAGTGGTAACGCGCTGGCTTCGCATTCACGAGGTCGAAAGATCGGTTCCCGTCCAAGACCGAGAGTTTAAGCTGTTTACTGGCAGGAACTGCTGTGGTTGGACACCACAGTGGGGGTTTGGGGCTTGCCCTGGCTGACGAATACCCATTGTATTGAAATGGAAATAAAGTTTGTTTGTCCTCAAGGCGGTCGATACATCTAATTTTATCTTATGGTGTTAATTCAGCCTTCACTACGGTTCATTGTCTATCCTCTTATTTTATTTTTATTTTTATTAATTATTGTTAAACAATCTTATATCATAATTTCCTTTCCGATGACCAATTAGACTAATTTATGAGCTAGCTCAAAGGGTCGTCTCCTTTCCCTATTGGATGCTACTTGCTTGTGAATGAAAAGAAACGGAGGACTTTTTTCAAGTTTGCTTTGTGGATGTCATTGCTTTTGTGAATGTTAAATTCATTTGCCTTTTCATTTGTGGACAACATCATTCGGCAACGTTGGTCTTAGTATCCCACTGTGAAATATTTTTATTTTATAATTTTTGTCAGGGTATAGCTAGGTGAATTATAGATCAACCACGGTCTATGAACATTTGACAAGCTTTCTATGACGTAATGATTTATAGCCCATCTGCTACCCTCGTTAGGTATTTAGCGCAACCTTTTCCACCTATCAGGACAGAGATGTGTTCCTTGTTTCATTTTTTTCATGAATTATAAAATTACAATTTAGGAACTATAAAAACCTTCTAAATGTAAACTATATTGTGTCTTTTTCCTCATTTTTGCTGTTAATTCCTATAATGTTTTCATTTTCTGTTGCATAATACCTTTAAAATCTGTGTATAACATTGAACCTGGGCAATTCTCAAACTGAGACAGACAGAATCTAGCCGCCATTATTATTATTATTATTATTATTATTATTATTATTATTATTATTATTATTATTATTATTATTAGTTAGATATTTGACCCGGGCACCAAAAAAACATGAACAAAAAGGAGAAGTATCAGCTTAGCGACAATGTAGAAGTCTGAACGTGATTAAAAAAACAAAAACAAAAACAAAGTAAACAATACGAAGAACTATGGCGGGATGAGGTTGTAATGATATTGTAATTTTTGTAGTAAAATGCCATGCATTGTCGGAAGTGTATTAGATGTATATGTAGATCACGAGTAACTAAAGCAGCAACCGGTAGGTGCGGACCCTTCCAAACGTTCCTCTGAATAGGCCTAGCTACCGTGGTTTTTATACTCTGTTTAGCACTAGTATATATATATATATATATATATATATATATATATATATATATATATATATATATATATATATATATATATGTATGTATGTATGTGTGTATGTGTGTGATTACCTAATTGTGATTACCTAATTGTGTTTACGGGAAAGAGCCCAAAGCTCGTATCTTCCCGTCTCCTGATCGGTTCCATTTTAGACTTAGTGATACTTATTGTACCTGTCCTTAAAACTATGGATTGAGATAGCATTAACTACCTCCTCGCTTAGCCAATTCCAATTATCAACTACTCTTACACTGAAAAAGTATTTCCTTACATCCTGCAAAGAAGTTTTCTTACGAAGCTTCAAACTATGACCTCTAGTTCTAGAGCCAGCCATATCGAAATATCGATCCCTATCCACTCTATCATAACCATGAAGGAATTTAAAGACTGTCACCATATCCCCCCTTACTCTTCTAGCTTCGAGTGATGGCAAGTCTAATTCCCTCAGCCTCTCATCATAACCGAGATTGCGTATTTCTGGCACCAGTTTCGTGGCATGTCTTTGAACTTTTTCAAGCTTAGCTATGTGCTTTTTCAAGTGCGGATTCCAAAAGGGGGCTGCATATTCGAGTTTTGGCCTCACATAGGTTACATAAATATTTCTGAACATTTCCTTGTCCATGTGCCTGAAGGCTACCCTTACATTTGATAAGAATGCATATGCTGCCCTTACTACGCCATTTATATGTATTTCTGGAGACAAATCTGCCAGTATGTTTACTCCTAGATCTCTCTCATTTTCTGTCTCTTGAAGTTGTACTCCAGCCACCGAGTAGTCAAGCTTGGGCCTTCTTGCACTTGTACCCATTCTCATTACCTTACATTTTGAGGTATTGAATTTCATTAGCCACTTTTCTGACCACTCATGCAGATTATTTAGATCCTGCTGAAGTTCTCTACCATTGTTCTCGTTTTTTACTTTCTTCACAATCTTTGCATCATCTGCAAACATATTCATGAATGAATTTACAGACTCTGGTAGGTCATTTACATATACAAGGAACAAAAGAGGCCCTAAAACTGAACCCTGTGGAACTCCACTACTAACTCTTCTCCATTCAGACACTGTGTGTCTTACTCTAACCCTCTGTTCCCTTCCTTCTAAGTAAGTTTTTATCCATTCCAAGACATTTTCACCTATTCTAGCCATTGATTGCAGCTTCCTAATAAGTCTCCCATGTGGAACAGTATCAAACGCTTTCTGGAAGTCTAGGAATATGCAATCTGCCCAGCCCTCTCTTTCCTGTAAGATTTGGCTTACCTCATCATAAAATTCTAATAAGTTTGTTACTGTTGATCTACCTTCTCTGAAGCCATGTTGCCTCACTGACAAAAAGTTGAAGGATTCCAAGTGAAGAGAGATATGTTTCCTTAGTAGTTTCTCCATAACTTTGCAAACTATGCTGGTCAAGGAAACTGGTCTATAGTTCAGAGCCGTATCCCTCCTTCCCTTTTTGAAGATAGGTATCACATTTGCTTGTTTCCAGCATCTTGGAATCTCCCCCGACTCCAGTGACTCCTTAAATATGATACTTAGTGCCACTGATATTGTGTTTGCGCATTTTTTAAGCACATGAGGGGATATGTCATCAGGACCTGTAGCATTATGAACATCTAAATCCATCAGCGCTTTGCATACCTCTGTGGCTGTAAGGTTGATGTTCTCTAATACCGGCCCTTGAGCTTCTATCACTGCAATCTGAGGGGGTGGGGTATTTTCTACTGTAAATACTGACTGAAACTCCTTGTTCAATTCTTTGCAGATCTCTTCGTCCGTCTCAGTGATGCTTCCATCCGCTCTCTTTAGCCTTAAAACCTGTTCTTTTACCTTCAGTTTTCCTCTGATAAAGCTGTGGAAAAGCTTGGGATTTTCTTTAGCCTTCCTGGTGATGTCCCTCTCATAATCTCTCTCTGCCTCTCTCCTTTTACTTAGGTAGTCATTTCTTGCTCTTTTGTAGGTTTGCCAGGCATTTATGTTTTTTCTCCTCCTATACCTTTTCCAGCATTTGTCTCTCCACTCCTTAGCTCTTTTACACCCATTATCGAACCATTTCTCTCTGGCATGAATTACACCTACTTTGGTGACAGGCATGCAGCAATCTACTATCTTCCCATATTTCTCACAAAAGATGTCATACATTTCTTGTACAGATTTGTTGTAAAATAAGGTTCTCCAGTCAATAACTGCAAAAAGCTCATTCATTTTGATGTAATCTCCTTTCGGATAGTTCCTCCTCATGTCCTCAGTGCCTCTACTCTCAGGAAGAATATCTTCAATGATATACTCCATCAACAACACACAGTGGTCACTCTTTCCAATTGGTGGTTCATACTCAATATTTTCAATATCCAACACATTATCTGTGAACACTAGATCAAGTAGTGATGGCTCATCCCCACCCCTGGCTCTTGTGAACTTTATAAATTATTTGATAATACCATTCATTACAGTAGACATGGTACGCTCAGGCACTCTGAGAGACAGAAATGGCTATGTCATATTGCGTATTTTAACAGTTAAAATGAGTATATAGCGAACATGTTTGCTTTCTAAATATAATATTGTAGAATGTATTCGTATTCGTTAGTAGTGTGCTTCTGTTAACATACAAGTTATTAGCGTAATACCAAGAACAACAACAGTATTATATCTATATAAAAAATTTAAGCGGAATTATAAATATTGTACGAAAAAGTCTGAAACGTCGTGATTCCAATAAAATTTTCAGATTTACTTGATCAACCCAATGCTTATGAGAGAATGATTGTAAGAGATGTAGAAAATGACATATAATAGATACCAAATTATAAACAGATGTCATATTCAGCGTGTGTGTGTGTGTGTAATAGTCATCAAATCTTTTGACTTTTACCGTCAGGGGTCGCCATAGCTGATGAGTTGTCACCATATCACCTTATCCTCCTCCATCAAGCCACACACCTTTTGTCCTTCCTCGCCACATCCATAAAGCTCCTGTTTGCCGCACTTTCAACCCTCCTCCCTGGCACCTCCCTCCCAACATACCTCTCGTCCCTTCTGAACACTTGCCCAAACCTTGTCTTTTCACCTCTCTCACCACATCCCCAAACCGTCTTGCCAGATCTGTCCCTCATGTCCTCATTAGACCATCTTTTTCAAGCCCAAAGAAAATTGCAGCATTTTTAATCTTGCTACTCTCAGCTTTTCCTCCAGTCTTTTTGTCTATGGGACTGTTTGCAAACCATACAGTGTATTTGGTCTTATTAGTATCTTATAAGCTTTACCTAACACTTTGCATATACCCTTTTGCCACATATCACTCCTGTCACTTCTCCACCCACTCCACCCTGTTTGCACTCTCTTCTTCATCTCTCTACCACACTCCGTTACTTTGGATGGTTAACCTCAAATACTTTAAACACCCCTGTGCCTTGCTACCTCAACAATCCACTGCCCTCCCTCTCATTCACACACATATACCTTAACTTGCTCTTGCTTATTTTCATTCTCCTTTCCAGTGCATCCCTCCACCTCTTTAGGTTCTACTCAACCTGTTCGCTACTCTCGTTAAAGATCACATTGTCGCCCGTAAACATCGTAGTCATGGCAAATCATGTCTTACATTGTCAGTTAACGACCTGTCCATCACCACTGCAAACAAGCAAGGGCTCAGGCTCGATCCTGAATGCAATATATGTTTGTGTGTGTGTATATATATACTCACCGCCAGGCGATAGAAAGGGCATCCAACCTTAATCCCCCAAATCCAACATGTAAGTGTTTACTCCCATTCGAATGAGCACTAATTGTGACGCATAAAAATACGGTGCATATATATATATATATATATATATATATATATATATATATATATATATATATATATATATATATAATATATATATATATATATATATATATATATATTAATAAACTTATATAATTTGGCGTCGAGTAATGTATTCTTGAGGCTAACAATCAGGTATATAATTAACGTAATTTTGCAGATATGCAGCCTGCCGCCCGTTGTAATACTACAAACAAAAAAACAAACAAACAAACTTTATTTCCATTTCAATACAATGGGTATTCGTCAGCCAGGGCAAGCCCCAACCCCCCACTGTGGTGTCCAACCATAGCAGTTCCTGCCAGTAAACAGCTTAAACTCTCGGTCTTGGACGGGAACCGATCTTTCGACCTCGTGAATGCGAAGCCAGCGCGTTACCACTGTACTAGCCAGCAGGCTAGTACAGTGGTAACTGTACTAGGTCTTTTGAACTTGAATAGGACTGCCCAGGACAGTTCGATGTTAAGTCTTCCTTAAGTTACGGTTCTTTTCCTATGCCTACATCAACACCGAATATTCTTAGATATCCGTTACACATCTCATTCCTTCACATCTGACAAGTCACAACACTAACCATCTCCGTTTCTCTTTCCTTTTTGTTCTCTTTGTGCCCAGGCCCGATGAGAGCAGATTTATTTTATTTTTTGTTTTGACCGTCCCTGTGTCACATTCATAAATAAAAAAAAAGAAAAAATAGACTTGATCAGGAGTCGTGCATGATGGTACTTGACTTTGGTGCTGCATTTTATCATCTTAATCACAAAGTTATTTCCATTCTTGAATTAAGAAACATGGGTTGGTGGATCTTTCCATAGTATTATTTTTAAAATTTTAGGTAACAGATTACAAAGGGTTGTGTTGGATGGACATTATAGTGATTTCAGTATTGTGCTTTCCTGGTATCCCTCAGGGTAGTGTTCTTGACCCCTTTCTTTTCACCCTGAATCCTCATGAAGTGTTGATACGTTTAAAAAAGAGGCTAGTGGCCTATGCTGATTATGCTACTTCATTTGCTGTTGTTCCATCTCTGAACATGAGATTATAGCAATTCCTTAGTCTCTGGATAGAGATCTTGCTAAGATTAGTGCTTGGTGCAAGATGTAGGTCCTGAAGTTAAATGTTAATAACACATAAAATTCTTGATCTCACCCGATGTCAGTTTCCTTATTGATAATGTGTCACTCAACAATATGAATTTGTTTAAGATTTAGTGGTTAACTTTTTTACTAGTGAGGTGACTTTCGAACAGCGTATTCATTGTACAGTATATCTTTCTCGGTTGCACAAAAAACTTGGTATCTTGAGGAAGTCTTTCAATAGTTTTGTTACCAAATGTATCATGATGAATTGTTTTAATTTTATTATACCTCCTAGTAGAGGAATATTGCTTCCCAGTTCGGTCATTGGCTGGGGATTCTCATCTTAGATTTTTGGATAAAAATTTGCGTACTTCAATTTCTTTGACTCCAGTGCCATCGGTGTGCATTTTCTTTTGTTAGATTTAATACCCATCGGTATTCAAGAAAATTTATTACAGTTACCACTTCGTTAAAGATCTCTAATAAAAGACGGAGGCATGGATGCCCGACCACATGCTTACCCTGTAGTTGGGGCCCATCCCCTGTCCCCAGTCGCGTGGACCCAGTGATCTCCTGGCCGTGGATGCATAATCAGGTAGACCTATAGGGGAATCAGCAACCTTCCTAGTCATTGCCCAGTTTAGTCAGTAACGGCATAACAGTGAAAACTAATCCTGCCCCGGGTCAGGATCGAACCTGGGTCAGTATATTAACAACCCCTGGTGCGCTACCACTGCACCACTTTATCACAGTCAAATGAATCGCCTAGCCAATGTTGTTGAGGCATTGGTGCTTCACAAATTAAACTAGACCTAAATACATTTTTATTAAGCAATCTTTCTTGTTGAATTTTTAAAAGAATAATAGAATAATTCCAGTATTGCAATAATGAGTTGCATCGTTTTATATCTTCTCTTTTTCCTTTTCCTCACCATGTTATTTCCCCTGCTGCTGGAGCCATTCATATCTGCTTTACATTCATATGGACTTTTTCCAGCTGGGATTGTTGCTTGCCTTATAATAATAATAATAATAATAATAATAATAATTATTATTATTATTATTATTATTATTATTATTATTATTATTATTATTATTATTATCATCTAACCGTATGACGAAAAGATTCAAAGACTGACATGGTTAGAGAGAACTTTTAATCTCATTGGAGAGAGAGAGAGAGAGAGAGAGAGAGAGAGAGAGAGAGAGAGAGAGAGAGAGAGAGAGAGAGAGAGAGAGAGAGAGAGAGAGAGAGAGAGAGAGAGAACTGCCAAAATGTACTTAAGTGTCGGTAACATTGCATGCTGTACCAGCACTACTGGCGTCGACATGAAAATGCTGATTGCAGTAATGATAGTGCACATTGTTAACTTACGTGTACCTGAAACCATCGTACATCTGGCTTCGAGGGCACTTTTTATCCTGCCTGTGACGTCATAAACAAATAACTCGTTCGTCATTTAAATACATTTTTATACGTACCTGTAGGTACTATGTTGTGAATGGGGATTTGATATTAGATGAAGATAATGTAGTAGATACATATATATTTTTTTCGTCAATGTAGTAGACTTCTATATTTTTTTCGTACCTCTTCTGTTTCCCTTTCGTGGAAGGCACGGCACTACGCCTTCATTATTGCTGGCTCATCATTCAGGTTATTCATGAGTTCGTATCGTATAACGTTTTATGACCTAATATAACCCATGTTTGTCCTATTTCCTTGGACATTAAAACCCTGTCGATCTCAAGAAATACTATTTAGTATCGTGTGTATTGTTAAATATCAAAGAAGTTTTTAGAGTAATATGTTATGAGTGCCTAGATTCCTATATAATTCTTTCGTAATGAATGTCTGCACTTCTGCATCTACGATCGCTTGCATAGCTCACTTCTTACATGCATGAAAACAAACGTCGACAAATGAGGTGACACACGAAAAAACAACGACCGTTTCAACACTGAATAGTCATCTGGATTGGAGAGATCATAGGGGGGGGGGGAACCCTATCTCTTCATTGGGATTATTTACTTGACCGAGCAAATCCCTCATACGATATAGACGGTCGTTTTTTTCTCTTTTATTTATTGTTTAAAGGCAAAATACATAATGAAATGGTCCTCGTCACCTGTTTTCCTTGTGTCTAAAGCATTTTTTTTTACTCGGTGCTACTCAATCACGGTAGAGTCATCATAGAACAAACAAACTTTATTTCCATTTCAATACAATGGGTATTCGTCAGCCAGGGCAAGCCCCAACCCCCCACTGTGGTGTCCAACCACAGCAGTTCCTGCCAGTAAACAGCTTAAACTCTCGGTCTTGGACGGGAACCGATCTTTCGACCTCGTGAATGCATCAAGAACCAGATGTAGTGTAATCCCCTTGTTATTGCATTGCTTGAGAGAGAGAGAGAGAGAGAGAGAGAGAGAGAGAGAGAGAGAGAGAGAGAGAGAGAGAGAGAGAGAGAGCAATTTCATTTCAATTCCTAAGGGAATATATAATGTATGTGCTGGTGTTCGTTGTGGGGAAATTGCACCCTGAGCTAAGACTATCAGATACTCTCTCTCTCTCTCTCTCTCTCTCTCTCTCTCTCTCCTCTCTCTCTCTCTCTCTCTCTCTCTCTCTCTCTCTCTCAGCAGTCAGATAAAGCAATAAGAAAAGTGAATTACCTTGCTTGTTTCATTTTGGTGTCTTCCTCTTTTTATTAGAATGGGAAGAGGTCGACTCATAAAAACAAAAGGGAAAAGACGATAAAATGGATGAAAAATCTAA
>JAXCGZ010000961.1:0-32863 GCA_037179515.1 Halocaridina rubra
TGGAAAAGAAGACATTCATGCTTTACAGGAAGATCTAAATATATTATCTGAATGGTCGGACAAATGGCAAATGGAATTTAATGTTGAAAAATGTAAAGTAGTTAAAATGGGTACTATAAAAGACAATACTAGTTATAAGCTAAATAACCATGAAATCATGAGTTCTCAGTGTGAAAGGGATTTGGGAGTTCTTGTGAGTAGTAGTCTTAAGCCAAGAGAGCAATGCACAGCAGTCTGTTTGTTTGTTGGATGTTCACCCTTGAGGGTGAGCGGACCTTCCACTTGTGGCCCGCAGGTGGGGTGAGATTTTCTTCGGAGTGTGCGTGGTATTCGCTCTTGCTGGCGAATGGGCTTTCCTGTTGGTGAGGAGGTGGGGTGAATTCTTGTTATTGGTGGTGATCGGACTTTCCTAATTGGCCCGCAGGTGAGATTGTGCCAAACTGTAAAGATAACGGAGAGCATAAATATTCAGTTGTGAATTATTAGTTTACATCAAACAACTTAAATGAATTCCTGTTTTGGGGGAGAGAGAGAGAGTTATTGCATGGCTATCTTGGTGGAGGGTATTGTCTGATAATATTTGATAGACTGTTCATGTGGTTATTTGTTGCAAGGCTGATGATGGAGCTAGCAACCTGAAGGGCATTTGGGTCTTGGATAGATGTTGCGGGGGCACCAGTTTTCCGTCGAATCTCTGAAAAAGAATCACATTCCAGGATGTAGTGTAGCAGTGGATGTGGTGAGGCTACCTGGCAAAAGGTGCATTCCTTGATGATATTCTCTACTATTTGCCAGGTGCACTTGTACCCGAGTCTCAGACGGTACACATTGACCTCAGTGCTTCGTCGAAGGCTCTTCGGCAGGGTGATACGCCGAAGATCAGTGGTGGCTTTGTACCACCAGGTGGAGGGGGAGCCAATGTCTGTGCACAGGTTGTGTTTAGTTATTAAGGTGTTAAGGAGTGACTTGGTGGCTTTATTTTTAATCTGTTGCATCCCAGGAGACAGAGATATCTGGATTTCTGCTCTGAGAGTGGCTTGTTTGGCGGCTTGATCGGCTTTCTCATTTCCCTTGATGCCGACGTGGCTGGGAATCCAGGCAAGAGTGATGGCTTTTCCAAGGCTGGTTATCCTGTGGTAGTGGCTGAGGATGGTCGTGATGATGCGAATATTGTCTCTGAGGGGTGGCTTCTTGATGGCCTGTAAGGCGCCTTTAGAATCAGAGAGAATAAGGGCATGGTCAGCTTCTTGCTGGATGAAGAAGTCAAGGGCGTTGGCTATGGCCACAAGCTCAGTCTGGAGCGATGAGCAGGAGTTTGACAGTCTCCAGGATAGGACGTGGTTTCCAGTGATGAAGGCGGCGGCTGAGGCTCCAGTATCTTGGTTTACTTGGTTTACTGAACCGTCAGCACAGCAGTCAGAAATAAAGCAAACAGAATTTTAGGATTTATCTCAAGAAGCGTCAGCAATAGGACGGAAAAAGTTATTTTGCAGCTCTATCTTGCATTAGTTAGGCCCCATTTAGATTATGCTGTGCAATTCTGGTCACCCTATTATAGAATGGAAATTGAATCCTTGGAGAGAGTGCAGCGAAGAATGACCAAGATGATACACAATATCAGAAATCTACCATATGAGGACAGATTAAAAAAACTTAATCTACATTCTCTAGAGAGGCGAAGAGTTAGGGGGGATATGATTGAAGTGTATAAATGGTTTAAAGGGATTAACAAGGGAGATATTAATAAAGTTTTAAAAATTCATGATCAAACCAGAACTCGTAATAATGGATTTAAGCTTGATAAATTTAGGTTCAGAAGGGAAATTGGTAAAAATTGGTTTGGTAATAGAGTAGCTGATGCATGGAACAAGCTTCCTAGTATGATAGTAAATGCCAATACCTTAGACACCTTCAAATGTAGATTAGATAGACATATGACAGAGGTAGGGTGGGTATGAATAGGTTAGTGCTTATTAGAAAAATCATAAAAAGAAAAACAGAATAAATAAGTAGAGTAGAATAGAATAGGTTAGACATGCTGAAAATACAATTCAAAAATGTAGCTGCCTCGTGTGTGCCAGTAGGCATGTTGCAGTGTCCTCTATTCTTATGTTCTTATGTTCTTATGTTATCACCTTGCACGCTACTAGATTAATAATTAATCTAGAGCATTTACACATTTACTATTTACAACATCTGCTGGTAGAGTGTTCCAATGTTTGATGATACGGACACTGAAGAAGTTTTTCCATTTGTTTATCCGGACATGTGGAACAGCTAATTTGAATTGCTGTCCTCTTGTAGTAGTGCCTGCTGGCCCTCCTGGATGATCGTGAAGAACTGAGAAGAGTCAGTGTCAGTATGTCTACAAATCATCTTCAATACTTCAATTGGGTCGCCTTTAATTCTCCGATCCTCAAGTGTTATGAGATCCAATTTTCTTCCAAAGCTTAAAACTATGTCCTCTAGTTCTAGAGCTATCCATATCAAAGTATTATTCCATATAAACTGTATGAAAAATATAGAGGAATTTAAAACCCATTACTACATCCCATCTCTTTCTTCTAGCTACAAGTAATGGTGAATTTAACTCTTTCAGCCTCTTCACATAATTTAAATTGTGCATCTCTGTCACCAGCTCCGGAGTAAGCCTTCAAACTTCCCCACTTTGTTCAGTTTGGATTAAAAAATGGTGCTGAGCATTCAAGATTATGCCTCATATAAATTATGTTAATATTTACGATCTTTATTCTTCCATATACTTAAAACCTAATGTTATCTTTGCTATAAAACCATACTCTGTCAATCAATAATTCTCTGTCTTTACAATACCATTTATATGCATCTCCTGAGGCCAATCTGCCTAGATAATGAGCCCTAGATCTCTTTCATTATAGATTCATGAAGTTTCTTCCATGCCATTTACTGCCTAACCAAGGGTCATTTTATACTCTTCCTATTCACATCTTCACATACTGAAGTATCGAGTCTAATTAACCACTTATATGACCATTCATCTAGTCATATTCGACTACAAAATTCCTCCATATTTTCTAAATGAAATACTACGCACAAATGTATACAGTTTTTACAAGCATATTGCCCATAAAAAACATGTCTGCTGTCTGCAAGACTTGAGTTTAACGCTGGCATAAAATATCGATACTCTAGAAATATATCGTTGGATTCAGGACAAAGTCCAGGAATTCATGTCAGATTTTGTGTGGGTGTTGTTTACGCTGCAAGGAAAACTCCTTTGTATATTTTATTCATGGTATCGTAATATATGTTATGAAGTCTAGTTTATCTAGAAGATTAAACAATGGAAGTAGAATTACCGACTGAGTACGACGTCATCGTCGTTGGAACAGGTAAAATTGGATAGCTGTCAGACATTTATTAAGATTAGATTCGATCGGTTTTAGTAAATGTTTATTTTCACTACCTCTGTTAGTGAAGTTCAAATACGAACATTGGAATATAAATATTGGATCTTATACAGATAAGTAACCCCAGAACATCATGTTAAGTTACCTCAGGTTATGAATTGGTTTTTGCATCCTGCTGTAGCTCGCATTTCTCTCATTAACTGACAATTCTTTGATATTTACTTCATGTCTAAAGCTCACTTCACCCACTCATGGGAAATTGTTACTGGTAAAAATCACTCATACAAATTGTTGGTTGATTATCAGAAGTAAGCAAGACCATAGGTGACTATTATATATATATATATATATATATATATATATATATATATATATATATATATATATATATATATATATATATATATATATATATATATATATATATGGTAACTCCGGTGCCTTAATTCTACCCTCCTCAATAAGGTAAAGTTACTTCGCATTGGCATATTTGTATAGAGTATCGTGGGGTTGGACTTTTCCCCCAGCTAAGAGGCGAGGTTAGGTTTGGTAAAGCATGGGCTTAGGGGGTCAGTATTGATATCGTTAAATGCCTTGTAGCGGTCCAGTAAACCTCTGGTGCCTAACCTAACCTAACCTCCTAGCTGGAGGAAAAGTCCAACCCCCCGATACTCTACACAAATATTCCAATGCAAAATAACTTTACCTTATTGAGGAGGGTAGAATTAAGGCGCCGGAGTTATACTGGACCTTTATCATATGCAGTATATATATATATATATATATATATATATATATATATATATATATATATATATATATATATTTATATACTGTAGTTTTAGAATTTTTAAGTAGGTTTTATTAGAATGTTTAATATTTTGTTTCTTGTTTTAGGTTTCGTTGAATGCATAGTCGCTGCAGCATCAGCTCGTGTTGGCAAAAAAGTTCTTCATATCGATAAGTAAGTTTATCTAAGCAACTGAAACACACAACATAATGCATAATCTATGTGTTGTGTAAATAGTATGTACATTGGATGCAGAAGTGACTGAGGTTTGCTAAAATATTAAACGTATGTGACATTCTATTATTATTATTATTGTTATTATTATTATTATTATTAATTATTATGTCGGCTACCCCCCAATTAAAGGGGGAAACAGCCAAGGTATATGTATGTATGTATTATTATTATTATTATTATTATTATTATTTATATTTTTTTTATTATTATTATTATTATTATGCCTTGAGTCACATTATCATATACTATTGCATGATTTGTATACTAATGTACCTATGTTCTTGCCCTCGAAAGTTTCACCAGAAGTAATATATCTTTACATTTCACCCTCAGAAATGATTATTACGGTGGGCAATGGGCATCATTCAGCCTTCAAGGGATGGAGGAGTGGATTGAAGCTTCAGAGCAGCAAGAGAAAGCTAATGAAACAGGTAAGATATGGCCCAGCATATGTCTGAGAATTTAATTTGTATGTCATTACAATATATGTGGCTGCCATGGCTGGATGGTAGGGCGTGTGACTTTGATTCCTCGAGTTGTTGGTTCGAGACCCGCCATGGTCTGAGATTAGAAAGGGCATTCGCTCAGGAAATGGTCAAGGTTGCCATAGTCAAAGTCCTTAGAGATAAGGCACTGTCCTAGCCCTTGATAGATTGGAAGTCTGTGATGTAAAGTGGATCATATCGTGTAATTACAATATTTTGGCTCATACAAACATAAAGTATAATTTTTTTGGGGGGGGACTGTTCTTTGTGTCACTATTAGTCCCAGATTGAGGGTGATCACTGATGGATTGAAGATGGGGTAATTAAGGCAGGATGCTCTGCCTATTGCCCTGCTGTGGGCTCGAACACTGGGCTGGATGCTCTGCCTATCGTCCTGCTGTGGGCTCGAACACTGGGCTGGATGCTCTTCCTGTCGCCCCTCTGTGGTCCTGAATGCCGGTCCGTCACCTCCCAAGTCGAGCATTTAACCATTACACTTTGGCGAACTTCATAAAGTATCATCTTTTGTTAGATGCAAAATCTTGTGTAGACTTCATGATGTTTAGAGCTTGTGCAATTGATGTTCCTTGTACTGGGGAACCTTTGCTGAGGACTGTTAATTGTATCAGATGAACAGTGATTCCTTTGTGCCTTAGTTCACTATCATGTTTTGAACAGTTTCAAGTCAATTTGTAATAGTGTTAAGGATGACAAATTACATATTGAAAACATATTAGTAGTAATGAAAAATTGTGTTCATAAATTCTGTAACTGTAAAAGACTGTATATTCATTCAACATATAACCACATAGTTAAGAGGAAAAGTTAACAGCAATTATTTTACTCAGTTTTATGGGCATGATCTTCATAAGATATATATGATATGGAAGAGACTCGATTTTATTTCTTTGATGATAAGGTATATTGTCATCCCTTAATAAGCAGCTGAAAATGGCATATTATTTAAAGAAATATTAACGTTATTAAATAATGTCATTATATGGACAGTATATTGTTTGGAATAACTAAACTGGAGAGCTGGAAAAGTTTTTTCCTCCCTGTATGTCTTTTCCTTTCATAAAATTACCCCTGAAAAACTTGATTCAGAATAGGATAGGATGAAACTTTTCTGCCTCATTGTTTCTGATTGTTGCAATCCTGGTAACTTCTGTAGGAAACACTGTTGTAAAATTGAAAGTAGAAAAATAAAAATACATAGAAATACAGTGGTCCTAATCTCCCTTGCAAGGGGTTGGCTGAGTCAAAGCTCACATTCACCAGAAGTTACTATACCTCGATCACTCTTCTTAGCTCCTTAAGGATAATGGGCTGGCACAATTCCCCTCACCTCCCTCCATGTCATCCACTGGGCCAGTGGGCAATGTTCTTCTGCCGTGAGTCCTGACTGCAATAGGTTTGATAAGTATCATCGTATATAAATAAGAAACCACTACGTTTACAAAATTAAAATTGCATTTTGTACAAAAATTTTACAAAATGTGGTACAGTTTCATTTTGTTCTATATCAAGGTTATTTGTCTGTTCTTTTTTCATTAGTATTGTTTGTATATGAAGAGAAACACTGTAAAAAAAAACTTTTTATTTTTAGTACATGATGTGGCAAAAGGAGAGCGGACTCTACTTACCTGTAATCCCATGCGAGCTCACACCAATATAAAACGAACTTGGCATATAAAGTAATTATTTCCTTTTACTTTAGCCCATAAAGTAATTATTTTCCTTAATCTTCAGGCATCTTAAATTAAAAATGAAATTCAAATTGTCAGAATACTGCTTTCCTCTTCAAGCACATTAAAAATGACTTATGCAAAGTGATAAGTTGATTTCTTTTATAGAAATTAGGAATTACTTTTTATGTAGCTTTGTATCCATGACTTTTTGGATCAAAGTGTTACATAACATCAATATTTTACTATAAGTTTAGAGGCAATTTTATTGCTATTTCCGTACAGAAAAGAGAGTGAAATGGCACCTGCAGGTAAAACTTCCTTATCAGAATTAAGATCTCAGGATGAAACAGGTGGCGTATCTGCTGAAGGAAGTACCAAAGAGCCTGTTGCAGATAATGATGTATCAGTGGACGCTAAAATTCCTTCCAGACAAGAAAGTGAAACGACCTCTACCTGCATAGATTTGCTATCAGAAATGAAATCTCAGGATGAAAAAGGGGACATACCTTCAGGAGAAGACACTAAAGAGCCTGTTCCAGTTAATGATGAATCAGTGGAAGCAACAGTTCCTCCAAGTGAACCTACTGATAAAGCTTGTACCAAAGAAATGGAAGAGGTTGAAAGCCATACTGAAGCAGTGGAAGTGGTTGAGAGCAATGCAATGGGAAGTATAAAAGAGGAGAATAGTAATAATGTTCCTACTGATGAATCAAAGGAAATACGCTGTTGGTCTCAAGAGAGCTTGCTGAAGCAATCTCGGAGATTTAATCTTGATTTAGCTCCTAAGGTAATGATAAGTGAAATGTTGACTCTTTATTTATGTATTTGTTTAATCAGAACTGTTCTCTTTTCATACAGGATGGGCCAAAAGTCACAGTTTTTATTTTTTTATATATTTTAATCTCACCATTCTGGCAGAGGAATTACATTGCTGAGGCCCTTCCTGATGATGACTTCTCTTTAATATCAACGTGACTTAGGCATCTGTATACCTACAGAGATGTAATCCCTCACTCAGGAGGGTGGAAAAAAAATAAAATAAAAAACTGTCTTTTGGCTCACCCTGTATGTTTTTATGTATAATTCTTAATGTTGGGGAGAAAAATACCTCTCTTTGCTTCATTACATGTCATAAGAGTTGACTGATAGGGATAGGGGAATAAAGGGTTGGCAATCACATCCTTGAATTTTTTTTTTTGACATAGTAGCTGACAAAATTGGTGAGGATGAATTAGGTATAATGAAGCCTTGCAGCATTCTCTTTTTGTTCAGTTGTGAGCACCTTGGCTTCAGTTGGATATTGAGTAATTTAAAAACTATACAGTATATAATTTTTTTTATTACATATGTTTACAAAGTATCTACAACTTTTTATATAATAAAATTTTTTTTCTCACTATGATATTAAAGATCTGTGATCTTTCAGTCTAATGTTTTGTATGTTTATGTACTGATATTTTTGTAACTGAATTGAAATTCTACCTATCACATTCATGTTTCTATTATTTTATTTTCCTTTTACAGCTCTTATTTTCCCGTGGACCACTTGTAGAGCTACTTATCTCATCAAATGTTGCCAGGTAAGATTTCATATTCTTTGGAGTGTCTATATTTGAGTGAGGGGATTGGGAATCCCCTACTTTGTATTTAGTGTACTAATTTTCTTTTAATACATTAACTTTGAGGTTTAAATTTTGTCTAAGAGTAAATCTCGAACATATTTATCTTTTATTATAATGATAATAGTAATAATAATATCAGTGGTAATAATAATAATAGTAATAATGATAATTGTAATAATAGAGATGATAGTTTTAACTTAAAATTCAAGATTCAGATATATGAAAAATTTCTGATGGTCAAATTCCTGTGTCGCTGACTATTCGTTTGTTTATTTTTTAATATTTTATGTCGCTATTATTCCCCCTTTTGGGGGTGGACACCGACAGATTGGAGTGGCTAATTCATGTTGGATACCCTTTTTAATGCCCTGCAGTAGGCTCGATAGTGGGTCTGTCACCTCCTGAGTCGAGCTTTCTAACCACTATGCTACTGCAGTTCCCATTACTGACTACAGATACTCCCCAATTTACGAACGAGTTATGCTCCGAATGGCCGTTTGTATCCTGAATTGTTGATAAGTTTATGTCTTGTATGTACTGTACTCTATTGGGTGTACAGTATGTGTCGACCAAACATACCTACATAATGTACGTAATGTCATAAAGATGTGTTAGAACATAATACATTTGTTTTTTCATCCTAATGACACAATAATAAAACATAAAATATAAATTGTATTAAAATGTTGAATTACAGCATATTTCGTTCGTATCCAGATGTTCGTAAGTTGAGGAGCATCTGTATTTGCTTTTATTGTTTTCCATTACCTGTTATATGATAAACGCATTGGAAGTAAACCATACTCAAAGCTAACCACTCTTTCAGATATGCAGAATTTAAATGTATTACTCGGGTATTAACGTGGGTTGCTTCTGGGGAAGATATAGGAGAGTTAGTGGTAGTTCCTTGCTCTCGAAGCGACGTTTTCACTACTAGTAATGTGTCTTTAGTAGAGAAGAGGCTTTTGATGAAACTTCTCGAATTCTGTCATAATTTCGACCAGCATTTGGAAGAATTAGAAGGTAAGGGTGCAGTTTCACATTATATTTTGTGATGCAATGATAAAATTATATAGTCTTGCATACATTAAAGAAATAGCTCTCAATGTTTAATTCCAGAACCTCTATAAGTCCTGAGCTTTTTAACTTAGAATACTGTATATGTGATAGAAATTAAGTATTAAATACAGACCAACCTTTTTATATTTCTTTATATATATACAATGGGCAGAATCCCCCTACAAGGGGGGTAGTCGATTCAAAGCACACACGTTCATCATATGCCAACCATACCATGATTACTCCTCTCAACCCTTTATCACCGGGTGTGAATGTGGGTGTGCTTTGTCTCGGCCACCCCCCTGACAAGAGGGATTGCTGCTATTGTAAATAAAGAAACAAAATTATATTGTTTGTACTTGATACTTAATTATTATTGCACACGAAATGAGTTAAAACAAGTCGCACATGCACAATTAATTTATAAACTATATGTTATACTGTACTAAATTTATCTAGTTTATTAATTAATCATTATTTCAGAATATGACAATAAAACATTCATAGAATTTTTGAAAGCACGTAAACAAACACCAAATCTCATCCATTTTGTTACTGAATCCATTGCAATGGTGGACGGAAATGTCTCCTGTAAGGAAGGACTGGAGAAAACTAAACTTTTCCTCACTAGTCTGGGGCGATATGGCACAACTCCATTTCTTTTCTCAATGTATGGCTGTGGTGAACTCCCCCAGGCATTTTGCAGGTAACATACTTCATTGACCTTTGTCAAATATATATATATATATATATATACATATATATATATATATATATATATATATATATATAATATATAATATATATATATATATATATATATATATATATATATATTATATATATATATATATATATATATATATATATATATATATACAGTAATCCCTCGTTTATCGCTGGGGTTTGGTTCTGGAATCGGCCGCGATAGGTGAAAATCCGCGAAGTAGGCTCACCCTATATACATAGGTGTTTTACATTTATTTTTATCTTTACTGTATAAACCCTCCCTGCACGGTTAAAAAACCACCCTTTACTCTATTAATAACAGCGTGCAAGCGTAAATTTATATGAACGTGATAGGTAAGCTTACCGTGTATGAGGTGATGATGACGTGTTCGTACTCCACAGCCAATGGCGGCCGATATCCGAGAACCTTCTTCCTTCCTTTAGCATATCTAACAGTTTTACCTTATCTGTTATGGTCAATATTTTCCTTTGCTTCTTAGGCTTACTACCAGAAGCCTTAGAAGATGAAGGGTGCTTGTGAGGCATTGCAGAGGTTGAAAAATGTTAGTAAAAACAATCACAAGCACAACGTATTAAAAAGCACAAAGCAAACGGCGCACATGTGAGTTAGACTGAACGGGTGAGACGAGACAATGGAATACGGTGGGAGAACCAAGCTTCAATCAAAAAGCCAATCAGACCCCATGATACAGAACATACAGAAAAAAACAATTCTGTGATTCGTCGTCTCCCACCCTTTCAGCCAATACCATCCCATGAACTATCTCACGTAGGTGCGAGCCTATGCACTTTCCTAGATGCTAATGCAGTGTACGCTAACGTACAGTATTTCGCATGGTGCAATACTGTGAGTTATATGTTTAAATTTATGTTTTTTACTATTTTTTTAAATTTTTATTATTCTTAGGCTAGGAAATACTTTTTTTATCAATAAAATAATGATAATACTGGAAATTTTAATATGTGCTAGCTCACGTAGGTGCGACCCTTTGCGTTTTCCGAAACGCCGATACCGGTATCGTACTTTCTATGGTACAGAGTTACATGTTTAAATTTATGTTTTTTTTTATTATTTCTTACTGTTTTATCATTCTTAGGCTGGGAATACATTTTTTATCAATAAAATAATGATTTTTTTTTTCAATAAAATAATGAAAATACTGAAAATTTTAATTTTTTTATATTTTAATATTCTCGCATATACCCAGAAAAAAAAAAGCTCGCCAAAAAAACCGCGATGCACTGAATTCGCGAAAGGTGAACCGCGATGTAGCGAGGGATTAATATATATATATATATATATATATATATATATATATATATATATATATATATATATATATATATATATATATATATATATATATATATATATTATATATATATATATATATATATATATATATATATATATATATATATATATATATATATATATATATATATATATATACACAACTATTCTGAAAAATATTATATATACACCATTACAGTTAGGTTAATATACACACAACTCATTTGTTATATTACCTGGAGTTGTATAGGTAATAGTTTTCTATTACTTAGTACTGACACAGATAGCTTTAGAAATTCCTATTTGGTACATTACACTCACTTATTTAAGTATGCACTGAATGGTAAGCGTCAAAAAATAAATACCAGTATTTGCTATGTTTCTCAAGTGCAAAGAGTATCTGCATTATACCAGTGTACTTTCTTCCTCTTATATTAACTGTTTTTACAGGTTATGTGCTGTGTTTGAAGGAACGTACGTTTTACGTCGGTCTGTGTCCTCCATTGTTTTAAACGCAGACAATGCTTGCTCTGGCATTATTTCTGAGGGTGTTTGTTTTAAATGTTCACATTTAGTTATGGACACCATGTACGCACCTCATCAGTATATCCCTGTTTCAAATGCATCAACATCAAAGTCTATATCAAGAGGCATATTCATTATTGACAGGTATAAACATCATAAACAAATTCCAACTTTAGGATTTTCATTGGAAATGTTCACTTTACTTTTGTGCTGTAAGATACTTTATTCGAACAATTCACTTTACTTTTCTGCTGTAAAGCATTTATTGGATCTGTTCACTTTATTTTACTATCTTAAGGGATTTTATTGGAATTGTTCACTTTGCTCTTCTGCTGTAAGATATTTTACTGCTCTTATTAGATTTTTTGGGGGGCTATTCTCTTTACTTTTCTGCTGAAAATTTGTTTATTGGAACTATTCACTTCATTTTTCTGCTGCTGTAGATTAACCATATGAAACCGGAATATTATTGACACCGTTCCATTTGTTATTATTTTATTCCAGATCAATATTACCAAATAAAACAGAGCAGTTAACTTTACTACGTGTGCCTGTGCAAGGAAGGAACCTTAAGCCTGTAACTGTAATAGAAGTTGGCATCGGTGCTGGAATTTGTCCTAAAGATCTTTGTAAGTTAGGACATTTTGTAACTTATTTAGTGGATAATATGTGACACATGATCATTTATAAAATTTTATGTAAAATATCCAATATTTTTTCTGACCATGACTGTATATGAAAAAGTTACTTGTTTATAATGTTGTTCATATTTTAGTTTGTATAAGATTTTATTTTTGGAAATTCTGACAAAGTATACTTCACAAGCACAATCATATATACAGGGGGTCCTCGTTTTACTTTAGAGTTCCGTTCCTAACAAATGACTTAAACCAGATATTGATGTAAGTCGGAAAACACCTAAATTCGAACCTAGGTCCCCCACCAATGCTAAAAATAAATTCTCAGTAACATAGAAAAATGATCTAAGTTTTTAATCTAATACTGTACATAAAAATAGTTAAAGTACACTATACAGTATTGCTTACCATTACTATAGTGGTTGGTTTGCATCTTGATGACTGGTACTGTATTTAAAAAAATTATTTATATATATATATATATATATATATATATATATATATATATATATATATATATATATATATATATATATATATATATATATATATATATATATATATATATATATATATATATACACACACAGTGGACCCTCGCTATATTATATTAAAATATAAAAATAAAATTTTTTCAGTATTTTCATTATTTTATTGAAAAAAAAATCATTATTTTATTGAAAAAAAAAGTATTTTCCAGCCTAAGAATAATAAAACAGTAAAAAATAGTAAAAAGCATAAATTTAAACATGTAACTCTTCACCATAGAAATTACGATACCGGTATCGACGTTTCGGAAAACGCAAAGGGTCGCACCTACGTGAGCTAGCACATATTAAAATTTCCAGTATTTTCATTATTTTTTTGATAGAAAAAGTATTTCCTAGCCTAAGAATAATAAAACAGTAAAAAATAGTAAAAAACATAAATTTAAACATGTAACTCACAGTATTGCACCATGTAAAATACGATACCGGTATAGGCGTTTTGGAAAACAAAAAGGGTCGCACGTACGTGAGCCAGTACATATTAAAATTTCCAGTATTTTCATTATTGATAAAAAAAAATATTTCCTAGCCTAAGAATAATAAAACAGTAAAAAATAGTAAAAAACATAAATTTAAACATGTAACTCACAGTATTGCACCATGTAATATATTGTACGATAGCGTACACTGTATTAGCGTGTTGGAAAATGCAAAGGGTCGCACCTATGTGAGATAGTTCATGGGATGCTCTTGGCTGAAAGGGTGGGAGAGGACGAATCACAGAATTGTTTTTCTGTATGTTCTGTATCGTGGGGTCTGATTGACTTTTTGATTGAAGCTTCATTCTCCCAGTGTCTTCCATTGTCTCGCCTCACCCTTTCAGTCTAACTCACGTGTGCGCTGTTCACGTTGTGTTTCTTACTGCGTTGTGCTTGTGATTTTTTTACTTTCGTTTTTCAACCTCTGCAATGCCTCCCAAGCGTCCATCTTTTACGGCTTCTGGTAGTAAGCCTAAGCTGCTAAGGTAGATGTTGACCATACCTGAAAAGGTAAAACTGTTAGATATGCTGAAGGAAGGAAGAAGGTTCTCGGATGTCGGCCGCCATTTCGTCATCAATGAATCTACTGTTCGATACATCAAAAAGGACGAGGCAAATATCAGGAAAACAGCTACTATTTCTTTAAGTAAAACAGCGAAGAGGTTCGTAACACCCCGCAAGAAGATAATAGTGCGGATGGAATCTGCTTTGGCCCTGTGGATTGCTGATTGCAGGAAGAAGATCAGCTTAGACACCAATATCATACAAACAAAGGCAAAGAAGCTGTACAGAACATTCGCTGCAAATGAACCCGACGACGACAGTGGCGACCGTGAGCAGGAGGAGAAAGAAGATATTGACGACCCACAACCAGGACCCTCCAGCAATTCTCCACCGAGGAAACAATCGTTCGGGGCAAGCAAGGGATGGTTCACCAAATTTCTAAAAAGCTATGGCCTAAAGAGAGTTTCGGTACATGGCGAAGCTGCCTCTGCAGATACAGCTGCAGCTGAAGATTACATGAAAAACGACTGCAAGAAATTTATCGAGGAAGGCGAATATGCTCCTGAGCAAGTGTTTAACTTGGATGAGAATGCCGTCTCGCACTTTTCTCTTCAAGGAAGAAGCTAAAGGCCTGGGATTTAAAGCGCACAAAGACCGCATTACCCTCGTCATGTGCGGGAATGCTGCGGGCTATATGTTGAAGCCCGGGCGTATCTACAAGTCAAAGAACCCTAGGGCTTTGAAGAATAAGAACAAGCATCTGCTGCCAGTGTATTAGATGCATAACCTTAAAGCCTGGATCACGAAAAGCCTCATAGCTGACTGGTTTCACCTATGCTCTATCCCTCAGGTCAAAGTTTATCTTGCAGAGAAGGGCCTTGAATTTAAAGTCCTTCTTTTGATGGATAATGCTGGTGGCCATGCAACTGATCTTGAATATGACGGTGTTCAAGTAGAGTTCCTGCCACCGAATACGACATCAGTGATTCAGCCTATGGATCAAGGTGTTATTTGTGCGTTCAAAGCCCTCTACACACGAAATGGCCTCGCGAACTTGGTTGAATCCATGGATGCGGACAAAGAATTTGCACTGGATACTTACTGGCATAACTACACGATTGCTACGTGCCTTCAAAATATTCAGAATGCAATCAAAGAGATGAAGCCGGCCACAATCAATGCCAGCTGGAAGAAATTGTGGCCGGAAGTCATCTACGACTACAAGGGATTTGCTCCTGACGAAGTCCATAACTCGGCAGTTGCGAAAGCTATGAAGTTGGCTGCATTTCTAGGAGGAGAAGGCTTTGAAGATATGACTCACGAAGACGTGAATGAATTAATTGACTGCCATTCGCAGCCTTTGACTGATGAAGACTTGGGGGAAATGACAAAATCAACAAGCGAAGAAGAGGAAGAAGAACAACCAGAGGGAACGCACAAAGAAATCAAAGAACCTGGCCTTACACTCGAACGTGTGGCAGCCATGTATGAACATGTGAAAGCAGTCCAACAACTCTCGCAGGAACATGACGATAATATGGTTCGTTTGGTGACCTTCTGCAATCTTCTCAACGATGCCATGTCTACTTACAAGACCATCTTCTAATAAAAGAAGAAACAGCGACAGCAACTCCCCATTACCATGTTCTTCTCTCGCAAAAAGCAGCCGTAAAGCTGTCTTTGGCTGCGGAATAATTTCCTCTGGAGTCTATACACGTCATCATCACCTCATTCACGGTAAGTTTACCTATCACGTTCATATAAATTTATGCTTGCACGCTGTTGTTAATAAAGTAAAAAGTGTTTTTTTAATAGTGCAGGGAGGGTTTATACAGTAAAGGTAAAAATAATTGTAAAATACCTATGTATATGAGTATGTATACGTCATCATCACCTCAATCACGATAAGTTTACCTATCACTTTCATATCAATTTACGCTTGCACGCTATTATTAATAAAGTAAAGGGTGGTTTTTTAACAGTGCAGGGAGGCTTTATACAATAAAGGTAAAAATAAATGTAAAATACCTATGTATATATTGTGATCCTATTTCGCGGATTTTCACCTATTGCGGCCGGTCCCGGAACCGAACCCCCGCGATAAACGAGGGGGCACTATATATATATATATATATATATATATATATATATATATATATATATATATATATATATATATATATATATATATATATATATATATATATATATATATAGTCTTCTTTTTTTTACACGAGGATAGGTTCACAGAAGGCACGTGCAATTAAAATTTTGCATAATTTAAATTGTATATTTCATAATGAGTAATGTTATCATGCATGGTTATGTTCCACTAGCATGTATTAACACACAATACCAAAGAAATAAGCTAGTTAAACACATTTTACAAGTACACAAGCAAGCTGGAATACATATGTAAGTAAGCTAAAAATAAACAAATATTAAAGACACAGATAAACAAAAAAATAAACAAATTAACTCACTATATAAGTTGGACAACAGGCATAATGGGACAGGTGTGTGGTGGCGGTGAGAATTTGACTTGAGCGGTAAGAGAGGGAGGAGCAGGGGAGACGGGAGTGGGAGAGCTGATCCGTGGTTATGGTTGTGAATGTGGATATGAGGCACTTTAACAAACACACAACGCCAGGCGTACTTAAAGATAATCACGCGCTCCTGTGTTTTTTTGTGCTATTCTTGTAATTTGAATTTTTTTTATTATTATTGATGACATGGGTTACTCCATTTTTGCGTATTCTAAGCACGTGTAAAAGAAATATGAGCATATATATATATATATATATATATATATATATATATATATATATATATATATATATATATATATATATATATATATATATATATATATATATTATTTTTTACTGTTACAATGAAGGAAATGTCTGTAGTGATAGAAAATTAAAAAACAAGCAGATTTTTCTTGATTTATTTACAGTATTATTGCCTTAAAATTATTGCAATGAAAATTACTCTTTTAATTCTTTTTTAAGATTGTGTGCATATGACCTGTGAAGGGTCTGATGCAGAGGAAGATCTTCGAGTTGTGGCTGAAAGACTATTTGCAGTTGAAGAAACCTCTGTTGGGCCTAGAGTTCTTTGGTCATTATATTTTAACCAGGTTTGTTAAGTCCTTATCCTTTTTTTTGTCTTCATAGGTATACTGGTAATTAAATGGCTGTTTTGTTTGTTTTTCATCTATTATTATTTAAATTTTTTCTATTCCTTTCTTTAAGACTATTAATATGTCTTGTAATTTACTATTATTATTATTTTTATTATTATTATTATTATTATTATTATTAATGTAATTATTTTTCCATATGTATGTCATATGGAAAGCCTGTCAAAAGGTGAGGAAGTAATAATAGAATGGGTGATGATGTTGTTGAATGAGTGTTTTAGAGCCTGATAAATTGGAGGAGTTCCTTTGTGCCCCACTGTATTAATGGAAGGGATAAAAATAAGATTGTAGTAATTTTTGAGGAATTAATTTGGTGAGTATGGTGAAGTAAAAGGACAGTCGAGAGAATAAGGCCAGGAAAGGAGAAGTGATTAGGTAGTACAATGCGGGTTAATGAGAGGTAGACGCTGTGTTGATCAAGTGTGGTCAGGTAGGTGTGTGAAAAGTATTTAGAGAGAGGTAAAGATGTTTTTTAAGTTTTTGGACTCTGAAAAAGTGTGTCAAAAGATTTAAAGTAGAACGTTCTGGAAAAAGTGTATGACAGAGTTGACTATTAACCAATTTGTTTTGTTTCTGTGATATAGAAGAAAGTATGTTGAATGTGTAGTAGAGTGTGTGTGATTAGGGAATGGTGAGAAAGATTTGTTTGAGGCAGCTGTAAGGTTGTGTGGTGTTGCCATGGTTGTTTAATGTGGAAAGGGAAATGAATGCAGTAATGCAAGACAAAGGTTTGGATTTGGTGGGTGAAAATGGAAGGTTTTGCAAATGACATTGTACTGGTCGCTGAAACTGAAGAATTACTAAATTAGATGGTGACTGAGTTTGTAAGGGTGTGTCAGAGGTGGAAATTTAATGTGGATGTGGGAGAAAATAAGAGAAGTACAAGGAATATTGATCATGGTGGGGTGAAGCTTCAAGTGGATAATCAAATGTGTGAGGAGTGGGGAATGTAAAGTATCGGAGGTCACATGTCATGATGACTGGAGGAGTATATGGTGTACTGAGTTAATAGAGGAAAGGAATCAAGTACATGTTGAATTTGGATGAAATGTTTCATGAGTAATAGGTAATTATGTATGAAAGCAAAAAGGTTGTATTAAGAAGTGATTTACCTATAGTGCAGAGACTTAGATTATAAGAGCGAATTTTATAAAGAAATTAGATATAATTGAGATGATTTGTTTGAAAAGTATGATAGGTGTGTCAAGAATGGATACAATGAAAAATGTGGAAGTGAGGCAGAGAATAGGCATTGGAAGAGAGCTGTCTGATAAATTAGCCCTGTGTGCAAAAATCGTTTGGACAACAGGAAAGAATGAATGAAGAGCAGTTAATGAAGAGAGCATGGAGAGCAGGAGTGAGTAGAGTAGGGAGAGAAGAAAACCAAGAAAGAGATGGATGTATTGAGTGGAAAGGGCATGGAATGTATGAGGTATATCAGTGTAATAGGGAGAGAGTGTGCAAGAAATAAGAAAGGTTGGAGAGAAATTGTGCATGAATGATGTTGCCCAAGGTATTTACTCAGGGCTGGTCAGTGCTGCAGACTTGGATGGGTGGGTGAGAAGGGGGTCGCTGAAAGATAAAGCAACGGGGGTAAAGCAGCTATATTGTCGGAGCTTAATGCATATGAGCTGTGGCTTGCTTATTGTTTGTGTGGGTTATGGAACTGTGGCAACCTTCATTCTCAGGGTGCAAAGGATGTAGAGAAAGGGGTGAGTTGGTTTTTTGGTGATTAGTTGTGTGCTTTGACTCCACTTCCCCCTCCTTATATTGGATTGGAGCCTTTTTCTATGATAATTGGATATAATAAACTTTTCATGGATATTTTTGTGGATGTGATGTACTGAAAGTGTACAATTTACTTGTTATTCATAATGTCTTAATGTGCATTGTTTGGGGGTACTTGAATTATACTGTACATGTGACTTTTGCTTTGCAGTTTGTACATCACATATAGAGATTTATATATGTTAATATTTTTTATCAATAGTCGTCATTCTTTCTGCCTGTAGATTCAGACAATAATATATAGCATTCCTAGTCATTTGTCAGTACTGTACTCTTCATTGTTATATGACTATTTATGAGTTTTTAAAATCGAAAGTATTCACCAACTCAGTTCTGTTTCATTTTTCGTTTGAGGTAAATTTGAGCACTTTGTTATACATTTGAAATGCAGATGTGACGGGATATCATTTCGATATTCATGTTGTTGATGTTTATTACTTGTAGCTGGATTTGTCCAATACTGACACTATGGAAGGAGTCCCTGAAAATATCCATCTGTGCTCTGGCCCAGATGCAAGTTTGGACTATGACACTGCCATAAGTCAGGTAAGTAGAACTCAGAATTTACAATTTGTTTTTATATTTATTTTGACATCGCAAAAGTACTTGCTGGAGTGTTTGTGGTCTTGGTTCCTGTTGCCTACTTCATGCTGTTGGAGAATGCCATGTGTCTTGCATATTGAAATCATGAATTGCTCTGTTTCTTGTTGATATGTAATGTAGATATACTGCAGAATTTTCTTTGAAATTAAATTAGTTAATAGACACATGGTCAAGTTTTTACTAATTGCTCTTGTATGGATTATGTATTTTCCATTATCACTGTAAAAGTTTGATTGTTATATGGAAGAGTAAGACCAGATTTTCAGTGATTACATATATAAGTATGATGAATATTCTGTTAAGATTTTAATAAAAAAAAATCTTATGGTATTGCGACTTTGTTGTGTTATTCTGTTTTTCTTTATTTTAAAGAAGATAAGAAAAAAGGCTGAAAAATCATATGGGTAATATCCACAGTTATATTGTACAAATTTTTTGTATATTGTACTTTATGAGTTCCAGAAAGCATATTTTGTTCATGATTACGCTATGGTGATTGGTATTTTCATGAAAAGTCTCTCTATTGCCTATTTTGGATGTAACATCCCATTTTATATTTGCTTTTGGCATGAAAAGAAGGATCTTGTAAAGATCAGTAACCTCCAAAAGTTAAATAATCCCGTAAATTGTTAGGTTAGGTGAGGTAAGGCTACGTTAGGGTACTTTTCTTTATACAGTATTATGTTACTTAGCATAGGTTAGGTTAGGTCAGCTTTGGATACCTGACTTGCCTTGTAAATGCAAATAAATCTAGAGCACCCTGGGGTTACTCCTTTTTTTTTTTTTTTTTTTTTTTTTTTTTTTTTTTTTCCCACACTCAAATGGGGGTGGACACAGACTGGTTGGAGGTGGAGAATTATGTGTGGATGCCCTTTGTAATGGCCCACAGTGGGCTTGATTGCGGGTTTACCACCTTATTCAAGTGTTCTAATCTCTGTGTTACCAGGAGCCCCTGTAAAATGTTTTTGTTTGTTTGTTATTTTGTTTCACTATTAATCCCCATTATGGGGGTAGACAGATAAATTTGAGCTGGGGAATTTAAGATGGATTCCCTTCTTAATGCTACCACAGTCCCCTCTGAAATAGAGACCATATGACTTTCAATTTAAGTAGAGATGTAGTTCACTGATAAAAGCAGCTGTTTCCCACCCATGTACCAAGTAAAAATGATTATCTCCACCATTGTACTCATATAATAGCATAGATCATAATTTTCTATGCAAACGATATTTGGTTGCAATTATCCTTATTTAACAGAATAGGAACCAATACAAGTAGTGCAACAATAAGTTGTAAAGGGCATTCTGGTAAAAAAGGTACTCTGGTTAGCAAGGTATATCATAGCCAGTTTTATTGCTCGTTCATTATTTTTATATGCCACACATCTTGCATGCTTAACCTTACTGTCTGGTAGTAAGAAGCATTATCATATTTGTATACATAACTTTTTTGGCAAGAAGATACTTTCCCACTCACCCTGTTGCTGACCTAGGCAGGGTGGTGGTGGGGAATTTTGGCAGCCTTTTATTGCCAAGGATCGAAAAGGAGTGATTGAGGTGTGTGAACTTCTGGTGAATGAGTGTGCTTTGACATGGCCACCCCCCTTGCAAGGGGAAAGTGGCCAATGTATATGTATGTATGTCCAGAAAGAGTACTGAAGGGTATTTTGAACTTAAATAGGAAAGTCTCCCTTTAGTTACGGTTCTTTTTCTATGCCTACAGCAACACCGAATATTCTTGGATATTCGTTATACATCTCTTATTATCCCCCCACATCTGACAAATCACAACTCTCTCCATCTCTGTTTGTCTTTACTTTGTTTTCCTTGTGCCCAGGCCTGATGTAGGCAGTTTTATTTTATATTTTGGCCCGTCCTGGTGTCACACACGAAGTAAATTTACCCCATGATAGTGTAACAACAATAGTAAATATTGAAACACATTTTGCATACCATTTGAATGGCTTGACTGAATTACTCTAAAGTTTGCTAATCATTGACACTAATCCATGAAATACAGAGGGTAACTTTCTTTCTGTCACTTAAGAACAGCTTCTATAAGAGATGAGACACTTTTCTGCAAGAATGCACGCATGCAGTATATTAGCTGAATTGCACTTGTTTCAAGTTCTTTCCTAAGTATAACTCATTACTTAAGTCAGTTTTGGTTCATTCGGCTTGCAAGCATTTTGTATTTCACAAAATTTTTTGAGTATTTATTTGGGAAATGATTACTTTTATAATTTTTTTATATCAAAACAAATTACTAGTATTTTCACTCTTGCATAGATATTTATAATTGTACATTTATCCGTCTAGTAATATGTAAATAATGTTAATTTACCAGACAGCCGTGAATTAATGCTTGTTAAGTCCTTGTACAGAAAATACTGTTCTTTACACATTTGTAATGTCTCAGAAAGAGTATATATATATATTGCTTATATAGACAGATGCCTTTTGGCAAGGGAGGAGTATTTGGGTATATTCTGACAACTGAGAAACTTGATGATTTTGCCACAGAGCAGCTTTCTGAGCTCGTTAATGCCATCACAATCTAATCATTGGCAGTAAATTTGAGATACTCTATACATTTTATCATTTCAGTTTCAGCATCCTTGATATAGATGACAGAAGTAAATTATTCCCCTGTCCTAACGGCAGTGTTGTAATAAAATATAACTTTTTGTGCCATTATGTGCTTTCACTGTATTCTAAGATCAGACATATTTGATAAGCTGTAAGAACAGCAATATTTTGTTGTTTCCTTTTTTCTAGGCCCACTCTCTGTTCACTCGTATGTTCCCAGAGGAACAATTTCTGCCAAGAGCCCCGGACCCTGAAGAAATTGTCTTTGATAATGCTGGAGCTGAACCAAAGGAAGGAGATAATTTTGGATCTGAGGAATGTCCAAAGCAAAATGAAGAAAGGGGCTCTGTTGATAATGCAAATACAACCCATAATGAAGAAGCAGAATCCGCCAATTATTCAGATAAAGAAGATACTAAGAATACTAATTCTGGAACACAAAGAAATGTTTCTGAATCTGAAGATATTACAACTACGAATGAATTTAATGATACGGTTGCTTCTTAGGATTCTTTAACACAGTGTAGGCTGATAAATTATTTCATTTATCATTCCAGTCGTATAAACACATATTCAATTACCAAGATTTACATATGTATGATAGGTCTTAATTGCTTCATTGTAAAGGATATTGCTTTGGAAGATATGTAAAAAATCAAGAATTCATAAGATTATCATGAAGACTGAATGCATGTGGTCTATGGAAACAAAACTATATATAGTATCCCAAATAGTGATTGCAAAAATTTTTGCTACCTATTCCTGGTCTATATTAAATTTAATAAATTTCACCCTAATATTCTAATCTATATGAACTGTTCCTTAACTTATTATAACAGCATGTTACATAGCCAGATAAATTGATAACTGGTTTGTGTTAAACAAGAAATTACCTTAGATTTTGTGTTGTCCAAACAAATAAAACGTAAAGCCACCACAGACTTTTATTGGTATTTGAACTTTTTCATTACTTATGGGTAATGTTGTTGTTGTTATTGTTTGCCATTTATTGTTGCTATTAATCCCTATTTGAATGTAGATAGACACAGATTTATTTGAGCTGGATACCCTACCTAATGCCTTGCTGTGGTTTTGAATGCGGGTTTGCCATTTTTTGAGTTGAGTGATCTTACCATTGCACTGCTGCAGTCCCCTTATTACTTATAGGTAATGATGATTAAAATTAGGATATTGCACCTCGCCATTTCAATCATAATATAAAAAGATATTTTCAAATATTTCATTCACACTACTAACAGAATTACAGTGTATATTCTATACTACAGATCATATTGTATCAGCGTATTATAAGAAAGTGAACGTAAGAATAAATTATGTTAAGGAGCAACTTTATCATACTGAGTGGATATTATGATCCCTTTGTATTTCTGGCACAGTACTGGTCACCCTGCTGGCTTCGGCAGACTTTGGCATCATAGTTGATAAGCAAGTTTGTCTGCCATTTTATGTTTCACTATTAATCCCCGTTCGATTGGGGGTGGACACAGACATGTTGGAACTTGGGAATTAAGGCTGAATGGCCTTCTCAATGCCCCATGGTGGGGTTGAACTCGGCTTTATCACTTCCCGAGTGGAGTTCTCTAACCATAGTGCTACTATGGTCCCGATTACAAGTTTTTGATGTATTTGTCATTATGTATTTGATGACATAATATCTTTGTTATTCTCTCTAATAAACACTGAGATAATGTAGGTGTTCTCTGTTTACATTCCTAAGAGCTATGTCACACTTTTACTAGAAAATAAAAATTTGTAAGTGCGGTCTTGTTTTATTTAAAATTTAAATGTGTTAGTATCGATAATTAATCACAAATTTATATTATAGGATGATTCATTAAAAATACATAGTATACCTTGGTGCTATATGGATTTTTAGGTGGCTGTTAAAAGTATCATCCTGTTTGATATGGTATATCCTGTCAGCATTTTGTTTTTAGTTTTTTAGGTAGAGCAAAATCATATTTTTCCTTGTAAAATCCATTATTTTTGGTAGACTATTTGTGTTACATTAAAAATAACACATAACTTGTTATTATACAGTGTAAAACTTTAGGGGAATACCAATTACTGAAATCATTAGGAATATATGAAGTACTTACTGGTCACCTTCTCAAAGTACAAGGTGACCAGTTTAGGTTACGAAATTAATAAGTACTTCATATATTATTCCTGTTGTTTTCTGTAGTGGGCCTATTCATACCATGTTACAGTGTTATATACAATACCGATCAATTTAAATTCACATTATTTCTTGACTGAAATGCAAAATTATAAATTTGTTTGGAAGCAACGGTATTTTATATCTGCAGCCAAGAATGTTTCGGTGTCATAAGGTTTTCAATGATAGGGGCAAGAGTATTGGAATAGCTACGTAGAATTCTTAGTATTCTTAATAACAATATTAAGATTAATATTTTTTAATGTTAGAAGAATAACAAAACCTGACCAGTAACAGCTTTTGGAATCGGAGTTTGATAAGTTCTTTAGTCAAATCAGTTGCACACAAGCATTTTTTTTATTTTTTAAATTTTCAGTTGAAATTGTTGCTGTTGACATTAAGTTTATAAAAGTTTGTAGGTAAGGGCTAACTAGTTATGCATTGCTCTTATCTTTGTAGGGGGATATAAAGAATTAAGCATCGTAAATATATTAGCATAAATGCATTTACGGCTAGAAAATTACTTACAGTGGAAGTGATGCATAAGTCTCACAAGGAGATTCCGGGAATTTTTTGCAGAGGTGATGAAGACATGTTGAGATAAGTAAATTATATCAATCTTCTGTGTGCAGTTTACAAAATCTTATATCATTTGACATTTTTACTACTTGTCTTTGACAATGTACTGACTAAACCTAACCATCTTCATTGTTGCATAAATTATATTGACTCGTTTGTATAGAAATTCAATATGACCCCTCAGATACAGGGAGGCCGAATTCTTGATCTGCAATTAATTTTCTTGATATGGTTATACGTAACAGTGATGAATGCATTTCCTCAAGAAGTATGCTCTTATAATTGACAGTCATATATTAATTGAGTTTGACATATGTTCATGGTAGGAGATATGTCCTCCATATTTTCTTAACCTTACTGATTGTCTCTCTTTAATTTACTCACGTTTCCAATTTCTCTTGTGGCTTTTAATATAAATCCTTGTTATATGGACATCTACAGTGGTCAATGAAACACTCTATCATATTTGAAAGGCATGATGCAAATACGGCAAGTATTTAATGGAAATATGAAAATTAGCCAAGTGTGAGGTTGGAGAGTAAGAGTAACAGAGACATTCAGTAGAGTGTATTCATTCCCCAACTCCAGCATTAACTGAGTGGTTTCCGATTCTTTTAGACCTTCTGTGGTACAGTCAAAAGAACCTTTTGCACTTTGACGGATATTTTATGTCTGTTGTAATTTCAAATTCTAGTCAAGGGCAGCTCTCTCTCTCTCTCTCTCTCTCTCTCTCTCTCTCTCTCTCTCTCTCTCTCTCTCTCTCTCTCTCTCTCTCTCTCTCTCTCTCTCTCTCTCTCTCTCTCTCTCTCTCTCATTCTCTCTCTCTCTCTCTCTCTCTCTCTCTCTCTCTCTCTCTCTCTCTATATATATATATATATATGGTTCAGGTTAATGCCTAAGTTATACTGACCTAAAAAAAAAAAAATATATATATATATATATACATATATATATATATATATATATATATATATATATATATATATATATATAATATATATATATATATATATATATTCATATTACAGATTCCCCAACCTCACTCGTGGCTTCATTTTAGCATTTAATTCAATTCCCAATCTCATTCGGGCATGAAATATCAAATAAGCACATTACATATGTGAAAACATGAATCAATTTTTACCCCGACCGGGACTCGAACCTAGGACTTATGATTACTAAGTCAAGGCGCTACCACTACACCACAGAAGGTTAAAAGGAATCCAACCTTATAGCTTATATCTGCTATACTTAGGAATGAACGCATTCTATCTGAATGCCACTATGTTCATATTACAGATTCCCCAACCTCACTCGTGGCTTCATTTTAGCATTTAATTCAATTCCCAATCTCATTCGGGCATGAAATATCAAATAAGCACATTACATATGTGAAAACATGAATCAATTTTTACCCCGACCGGGACTCGAACCTAGGACTTATGATTACTAAGTCAAGGCGCTACCACTACACCACAGAAGGTTAAAAGGAATCCAACCTTATAGCTTATATCTGCTATACTTAGGAATGAACGCATTCTATCTGAATGCCACTATGTTCATATTACAGATTCCCCAACCTCACTCGTGGCTTCATTTTAGCATTTAATTCAATTCCCAATCTCATTCGGGCATGAAATATCAAATAAGCACATTACATATGTGAAAACATGAATCAATTTTTTACCCCGACCGGGACTCGAACCTAGGACTTATGATTACTAAGTCAAGGCGCTACCACTACACCACAGAAGGTTAAAAGGAATCCAACCTTATAGCTTATATCTGCTATACTTAGGAATGAACGCATTCTATCTGAATGCCACTATGTTCATATTACAGATTCCCCAACCTCACTCGTGGCTTCATTTTAGCATTTAATTCAATTCCCAATCTCATTCGGGCATGAAATATCAAATAAGCACATTACATATGTGAAAACATGAATCAATTTTTACCCCGACCGGGACTCGAACCTAGGACTTATGATTACTAAGTCAAGGCGCTACCACTACACCACAGAAGGTTAAAAGGAATCCAACCTTATAGCTTATATCTGCTATACTTAGGAATGAACGCATTCTATCTGAATGCCACTATGTTCATATTACAGATTCCCCAACCTCACTCGTGGCTTCATTTTAGCATTTAATTCAATTCCCAATCTCATTCGGGCATGAAATATCAAATAAGCACATTACATATGTGAAAACATGAATCAATTTTTACCCCGACCGGGACTCGAACCTAGGACTTATGATTACTAAGTCAAGGCGCTACCACTACACCACAGAAGGTTAAAAGGAATCCAACCTTATAGCTTATATCTGCTATACTTAGGAATGAACGCATTCTATCTGAATGCCACTATGTTCATATTACAGATTCCCCAACCTCACTCGTGGCTTCATTTTAGCATTTAATTCAATTCCCAATCTCATTCGGGCATGAAATATCAAATAAGCACATTACATATGTGAAAACATGAATCAATTTTTACCCCGACCGGGACTCGAACCTAGGACTTATGATTACTAAGTCAAGGCGCTACCACTACACCACAGAAGGTTAAAAGGAATCCAACCTTATAGCTTATATCTGCTATACTTAGGAATGAACGCATTCTATCTGAATGCCACTATGTTCATATTACAGATTCCCCAACCTCACTCGTGGCTTCATTTTAGCATTTAATTCAATTCCCAATCTCATTCGGGCATGAAATATCAAATAAGCACATTACATATGTGAAAACATGAATCAATTTTTACCCCGACCGGGACTCGAACCTAGGACTTATGATTACTAAGTCAAGGCGCTACCACTACACCACAGAAGGTTAAAAGGAATCCAACCTTATAGCTTATATCTGCTATACTTAGGAATGAACGCATTCTATCTGAATGCCACTATGTTCATATTACAGATTCCCCAACCTCACTCGTGGCTTCATTTTAGCATTTAATTCAATTCCCAATCTCATTCGGGCATGAAATATCAAATAAGCACATTACATATGTGAAAACATGAATCAATTTTTACCCCGACCGGGACTCGAACCTAGGACTTATGATTACTAAGTCAAGGCGCTACCACTACACCACAGAAGGTTAAAAGGAATCCAACCTTATAGCTTATATCTGCTATACTTAGGAATGAACGCATTCTATCTGAATGCCACTATGTTCATATTACAGATTCCCCAACCTCACTCGTGGCTTCATTTTAGCATTTAATTCAATTCCCAATCTCATTCGGGCATGAAATATCAAATAAGCACATTACATATGTGAAAACATGAATCAATTTTTACCCCGACCGGGACTCGAACCTAGGACTTATGATTACTAAGTCAAGGCGCTACCACTACACCACAGAAGGTTAAAAGGAATCCAACCTTATAGCTTATATCTGCTATACTTAGGAATGAACGCATTCTATCTGAATGCCACTATGTTCATATTACAGATTCCCCAACCTCACTCGTGGCTTCATTTTAGCATTTAATTCAATTCCCAATCTCATTCGGGCATGAAATATCAAATAAGCACATTACATATGTGAAAACATGAATCAATTTTTACCCCGACCGGGACTCGAACCTAGGACTTATGATTACTAAGTCAAGGCGCTACCACTACACCACAGAAGGTTAAAAGGAATCCAACCTTATAGCTTATATCTGCTATACTTAGGAATGAACGCATTCTATCTGAATGCCACTATGTTCATATTACAGATTCCCCAACCTCACTCGTGGCTTCATTTTAGCATTTAATTCAATTCCCAATCTCATTCGGGCATGAAATATCAAATAAGCACATTACATATGTGAAAACATGAATCAATTTTTACCCCGACCGGGACTCGAACCTAGGACTTATGATTACTAAGTCAAGGCGCTACCACTACACCACAGAAGGTTAAAAGGAATCCAACCTTATAGCTTATATCTGCTATACTTAGGAATGAACGCATTCTATCTGAATGCCACTATGTTCATATTACAGATTCCCCAACCTCACTCGTGGCTTCATTTTAGCATTTAATTCAATTCCCAATCTCATTCGGGCATGAAATATCAAATAAGCACATTACATATGTGAAAACATGAATCAATTTTTACCCCGACCGGGACTCGAACCTAGGACTTATGATTACTAAGTCAAGGCGCTACCACTACACCACAGAAGGTTAAAAGGAATCCAACCTTATAGCTTATATCTGCTATACTTAGGAATGAACGCATTCTATCTGAATGCCACTATGTTCATATTACAGATTCCCCAACCTCACTCGTGGCTTCATTTTAGCATTTAATTCAATTCCCAATCTCATTCGGGCATGAAATATCAAATAAGCACATTACATATGTGAAAACATGAATCAATTTTTACCCCGACCGGGACTCGAACCTAGGACTTATGATTACTAAGTCAAGGCGCTACCACTACACCACAGAAGGTTAAAAGGAATCCAACCTTATAGCTTATATCTGCTATACTTAGGAATGAACGCATTCTATCTGAATGCCACTATGTTCATATTACAGATTCCCATCCTCGTCTTCAGTTAGCTTTAATTCAATTCCAACCTTCGGGTGTAGTGGTAGCGCCTTGACTTAGTAATCATAAGTCCTAGGTTCGAGTCCCGGTCGGGGTAAAAATTGATTCATGTTTTCACATATGTAATGTGCTTATTTGATATTTCATGCCCGAATGAGATTGGGAATTGAATTAAATGCTAAAATGAAGCCACGAGTGAGGTTGGGGAATCTGTAATATGAACATAGTGGCATTCAGATAGAATGCGTTCATTCCTAAGTATAGCAGATATAAGCTATAAGGTTGGATTCCTTTTAACCTTCTGTGGTGTAGTGGTAGCGCCTTGACTTAGTAATCATAAGTCCTAGGTTCGAGTCCCGGTCGGGGTAAAAATTGATTCATGTTTTCACATATGTAATGTGCTTATTTGATATTTCATGCCCGAATGAGATTGGGAATTGAATTAAATGCTAAAATGAAGCCACGAGTGAGGTTGGGGAATCTGTAATATGAACATAGTGGCATTCAGATAGAATGCGTTCATTCCTAAGTATAGCAGATATAAGCTATAAGGTTGGATTCCTTTTAACCTTCTGTGGTGTAGTGGTAGCGCCTTGACTTAGTAATCATAAGTCCTAGGTTCGAGTCCCGGTCGGGGTAAAAATTGATTCATGTTTTCACATATGTAATGTGCTTATTTGATATTTCATGCCCGAATGAGATTGGGAATTGAATTAAATGCTAAAATGAAGCCACGAGTGAGGTTGGGGAATCTGTAATATGAACATAGTGGCATTCAGATAGAATGCGTTCATTCCTAAGTATAGCAGATATAAGCTATAAGGTTGGATTCCTTTTAACCTTCTGTGGTGTAGTGGTAGCGCCTTGACTTAGTAATCATAAGTCCTAGGTTCGAGTCCCGGTCGGGGTAAAAATTGATTCATGTTTTCACATATGTAATGTGCTTATTTGATATTTCATGCCCGAATGAGATTGGGAATTGAATTAAATGCTAAAATGAAGCCACGAGTGAGGTTGGGGAATCTGTAATATGAACATAGTGGCATTCAGATAGAATGCGTTCATTCCTAAGTATAGCAGATATAAGCTATAAGGTTGGATTCCTTTTAACCTTCTGTGGTGTAGTGGTAGCGCCTTGACTTAGTAATCATAAGTCCTAGGTTCGAGTCCCGGTCGGGGTAAAAATTGATTCATGTTTTCACATATGTAATGTGCTTATTTGATATTTCATGCCCGAATGAGATTGGGAATTGAATTAAATGCTAAAATGAAGCCACGAGTGAGGTTGGGGAATCTGTAATATGAACATAGTGGCATTCAGATAGAATGCGTTCATTCCTAAGTATAGCAGATATAAGCTATAAGGTTGGATTCCTTTTAACCTTCTGTGGTGTAGTGGTAGCGCCTTGACTTAGTAATCATAAGTCCTAGGTTCGAGTCCCGGTCGGGGTAAAAATTGATTCATGTTTTCACATATGTAATGTGCTTATTTGATATTTCATGCCCGAATGAGATTGGGAATTGAATTAAATGCTAAAATGAAGCCACGAGTGAGGTTGGGGAATCTGTAATATGAACATAGTGGCATTCAGATAGAATGCGTTCATTCCTAAGTATAGCAGATATAAGCTATAAGGTTGGATTCCTTTTAACCTTCTGTGGTGTAGTGGTAGCGCCTTGACTTAGTAATCATAAGTCCTAGGTTCGAGTCCCGGTCGGGGTAAAAATTGATTCATGTTTTCACATATGTAATGTGCTTATTTGATATTTCATGGCCCGAATGAGATTGGGAATTGAATTAAATGCTAAAATGAAGCCACGAGTGAGGTTGGGGAATCTGTAATATGAACATAGTGGCATTCAGATAGAATGCGTTCATTCCTAAGTATAGCAGATATAAGCTATAAGGTTGGATTCCTTTTAACCTTCTGTGGTGTAGTGGTAGCGCCTTGACTTAGTAATCATAAGTCCTAGGTTCGAGTCCCGGTCGGGGTAAAAATTGATTCATGTTTTCACATATGTAATGTGCTTATTTGATATTTCATGCCCGAATGAGATTGGGAATTGAATTAAATGCTAAATGAAGCCACGAGTGAGGTTGGGGAATCTGTAATATGAACATAGTGGCATTCAGATAGAATGCGTTCATTCCTAAGTATAGCAGATATAAGCTATAAGGTTGGATTCCTTTTAACCTTCTGTGGTGTAGTGGTAGCGCCTTGACTTAGTAATCATAAGTCCTAGGTTCGAGTCCCGGTCGGGGTAAAAATTGATTCATGTTTTCACATATGTAATGTGCTTATTTGATATTTCATGCCCGAATGAGATTGGGAATTGAATTAAATGCTTAAATGAAGCCACGAGTGAGGTTGGGGAATCTGTAATATGAACATAGTGGCATTCAGATAGAATGCGTTCATTCCTAAGTATAGCAGATATAAGCTATAAGGTTGGATTCCTTTTAACCTTCTGTGGTGTAGTGGTAGCGCCTTGACTTAGTAATCATAAGTCCTAGGTTCGAGTCCCGGTCGGGGTAAAAATTGATTCATGTTTTCACATATGTAATGTGCTTATTTGATATTTCATGCCCGAATGAGATTGGGAATTGAATTAAATGCTAAAATGAAGCCACGAGTGAGGTTGGGGAATCTGTAATATGAACATAGTGGCATTCAGATAGAATGCGTTCATTCCTAAGTATAGCAGATATAAGCTATAAGGTTGGATTCCTTTTAACCTTCTGTGGTGTAGTGGTAGCGCCTTGACTTAGTAATCATAAGTCCTAGGTTCGAGTCCCGGTCGGGGTAAAAATTGATTCATGTTTTCACATATGTAATGTGCTTATTTGATATTTCATGCCCGAATGAGATTGGGAATTGAATTAAATGCTAAAATGAAGCCACGAGTGAGGTTGGGGAATCTGTAATATGAACATAGTGGCATTCAGATAGAATGCGTTCATTCCTAAGTATAGCAGATATAAGCTATAAGGTTGGATTCCTTTTAACCTTCTGTGGTGTAGTGGTAGCGCCTTGACTTAGTAATCATAAGTCCTAGGTTCGAGTCCCGGTCGGGGTAAAAATTGATTCATGTTTTCACATATGTAATGTGCTTATTTGATATTTCATGCCCGAATGAGATTGGGAATTGAATTAAATGCTAAAATGAAGCCACGAGTGAGGTTGGGGAATCTGTAATATGAACATAGTGGCATTCAGATAGAATGCGTTCATTCCTAAGTATAGCAGATATAAGCTATAAGGTTGGATTCCTTTTAACCTTCTGTGGTGTAGTGGTAGCGCCTTGACTTAGTAATCATAAGTCCTAGGTTCGAGTCCCGGTCGG
>JAXCGZ010000962.1:0-32811 GCA_037179515.1 Halocaridina rubra
CTCTTGACCTGAGAGCTTTTCCCACTTCCATTTCTACAATTGCTAGTACACCTATCTGACTCTATGGGTCCTGAAGAATTACTGCCGCCACTGTCACCTTCATCTCTAAGTGAACTAAATGAATTAGCAACTTGTAGTCTAAAAGTATCATTTTTCTTGAGAACCATCTTCGTTGAACGCTTATTCACAACTTTCCAGTCGTCTTCTCTATTCAATTGTCCCTTCCTGGTTAACACCTCTACCTTACCTCTCAGATCCCTGTTCTCCACAGTTAAGGATCTGACCTCCTGCCTGACTGCGGCCAACTCATTTCTTAAATTAAAAATGAGTTTGCTTGCGTCAGACGAGGACAAATCCCCAGCACAGCCACAAACAGCACCAACAACGACACCACCACCAACACCACTACCACTAACACCACCAGCACAAAGAACACCACCACTCTCCATTGAACTGAGTATGGTCAAGACTAGAGCTACTGGAAGCACGTCCTCACTGGATGAACCATGGCCATATCACAGATGACGATAAAGTGATGTGTACATGTTTAAATGATTATTTCTTATCTGTATTTACAAATGAAAACTTGGAAAATATTCCGGAAGTAGAATCCATTTACAGAGACAGTCCCGATAATATACTTAGTTCAATAAATATTACGAGAGAGGAGGTAATAAAAGAAATAGATAAATTAAAGGCTCATAAATCTCCGGGACCTGATGGAATATATGCTAGAATATTAAAGGAATGCAAGGAAGAGCTTAGTTGTCCTCTAACTGCATTATTTAATAATTCAATAAAATTAGGATCGGTACCCATGGAGTGGAAATTGGCAGATGTGGTACCAATATTTAAAAAAGGAGAACGTGTTAAAAAGAATAATTATAGGCCGGTAAGTTTAACGTCAACAGTGGGTAAGATTCTAGAATCCATAATTGCAAATAAAATAAGGGCACATCTAGAATTACACAGACTGATAAAACTTTCACAACACGGGTTTCTTAAGGGTTTTTCGTGCCTTACAAACTTACTGTCTTTTTATTCAGAAGTTTACGAGGCAGTAGATTGTGGCAAAGAATATGATACAATATATCTAGATTTTAGCAAAGCTTTTGATAGAGTTCCTCACAAAAGATTAGTTAAAAAGCTGGAAGCTCATGGTATAGGAGGAGCTGTGCTCAGATGGATCAAACAATGGTTAAAAGACAGAAAACAGAGGGTTTGCATAAATGGAGAGAAATCAGAGTGGGGCTCGGTTACTAGCGGGGTACCACAAGGCTCGGTACTGGGTCCTCTATTATTCATCGTATATCTAAATGATCTGGATTCGGATATCAGTAGTAACCTAAGTAAATTCGCAGACGACACTAAAATAGGTAGAACTATAAATGGAAAAGAAGACATTCATGCTTTACAGGAAGATCTAAATAGATTATCTGAATGGTCGGACAAATGGCAAATGGAATTTAATGTTGAAAAATGTAAAGTAGTTAAAATGGGTACTATAAAAGACAATACTAGTTATAAGCTAAATAACCATGAAATCATGAGTTCTCAGTGTGAAAGGGATTTGGGAGTTCTTGTGAGTAGTAGTCTTAAGCCAAGAGAGCAATGCACAGCAGTCAGAAATAAAGCAAACAGAATTTTAGGATTTATCTCAAGAAGCATTAGCAATAGGACGGAAAAAGTTATTTTGCAGCTCTATCTTGCATTAGTTAGGCCCCATTTAGATTATGCTGTGCAATTCTGGTCACCCTATTATAGAATGGAAATTGAATCCTTGGAGAGAGTGCAGCGAAGAATGACCAAGATGATACACAATATCAGAAATCTACCATATGAGGACAGATTAAAAAAACTTAATCTACATTCTCTAGAGAGGCGAAGAGTTAGGGGGGATATGATTGAAGTGTATAAATGGTTTAAAGGGATTAACAAGGGAGATATTAATAAAGTTTTAAAAATTCATGATCAAACCAGAACTCGTAATAATGGATTTAAGCTTGATAAATTTAGGTTCAGAAGGGAAATTGGTAAAAATTGGTTTGGTAATAGAGTAGCTGATGCATGGAACAAGCTTCCTAGTAGGATAGTAAATGCCAATACCTTAGACACCTTCAAATGTAGATTAGATAGACATATGACAGAGGTAGGGTGGGTATGAATAGGTTAGTGCTTATTAGAAAAATCATAAAAAGAAAAACAGAATAATAAGTAGAGTAGAATAGAATAGGTTAGACATGCTGAAAATACAATTCAAAAATGGAGCTGCCTCGTGTGTGCTAGTAGGCATGTTGCAGTGTCCTCAGTCGGAGGTTCTTAGTTCATAAATATTACGAGAGAGGAGGTAATAAAAGAAATAGATAATTAAAGCTCATAAATCGCCGGGACCTGAGGAATATATGCTAGAATATTAAAGGAATGCAAGGAAGAGCTTAGTTGTCCTCTAACTGCATTATTTAATAATTCAATAAAATTAGGATCGGTACCCATGGAGTGGAAATTGGCAGATGTGGTACCAATATTTAAAAATGGAGAACGAGTTAAAAAGAATAATTATAGGCCGGTAAGTTTAACGTCAACAGTGGGTAAGATTCTAGAATCCATAATTGCAAATAAAATAAGGACACATCTAGAATTACACAGACTGATAAAACTTTCACAACACGGGTTTCTTAAGGGTTTTTCGTGCCTTACAAACTTAATGTCTTTTTATTCAGAAGTTTACGAGGCAGTAGATTGTGGCAAAGAATATGATACAATATATCTAGATTTTAGCAAAGCTTTTGATAGAGTTCCTCACAAAAGATTAGTTAAAAAGCTGGAAGCTCATGGTATAGGAGGAGCTGTTCTCAGATTGATCAAATAATGGTTAAAAGACAGAAAACAGAGGGTTTGCATAAATGGAGAGAAATCAGAGTGGGGCTCGGTTACTAGCGGGGTACCACAAGGCTCGGTACTGGGTCCCCTATTATTCATCGTATATCTAAATGATCTGGATTCGGATATCAGTAGTAACCTAAGTAAATTCGCAGACGACACTAAAATAGGTAGAACAATAGATGGAAAAGAAGACATTCATGCTTTACAGGAAGAGCTAAATAGATTATCTGAATGGTCGGACAAATGGCAAATGGAATTTAATGTTGATAAATGTAAAGTAGTTAAAATGGGTACTATAAAAGACAATGCTAGTTATAAGCTAAATAACCATGAAATCATGAGTTCTCAGTGTGAAAGGGATTTTGAGTTCTTGTGAGTAGTAGTCTTAAGCCAAGAGAGCAATGCACAGCAGTCAGAAATAAAGCAAACAGAATTTTAGGATTTATCTCAAGAAGCGTTAGCAATAGGACGGAAAAAGTTATTTTGCAGCTCTATCTTGCATTAGTTAGGCCCCATTTAGATTATGTTGTGCAATTCTGGTCACCCTATTATAGAATGGAAATTGAATCCTTGGAGAGAGTGCAGCGAAGAATGACCAAGATGATACACAATATCAGAAATCTACCATATGAGGACAGATTAAAAAACTTAATCTACATTCTCTAGAGAGGCGAAGAGTTAGGGGGGATATGATTGATGTGTATAAATGGTTTAAAGGGATTAACAAGGGAAATATTAATAAAGTTTTAATAATTCATGATCAAACCAGAACTCGTAATAATGGATTTAAGCTTGATAAATTTAGGTTCAGAAGGGAAATTGGTAAAAATTGGTTTGGTAATAGAGTAGCTGATGCATGGAACAAGCTTCCTAGTAGGATAGTAAATGCCAATACCTTAGACACCTTCAAATGTAGATTAGATAGACATATGACAGAGGTAGGGTGGGTATGAATAGGTTAGTGCTTATTAGAAAAATCATAAAAAGAAAAATAGAATAAATAAGTAGAGTAGAATAGAATAGGTTAGACATGCTGAAAATACAATTCAAAAATAGAGCTGCTTCGTGTGTGCCAGTAGGCATGTTGCAGTGTCCTCTATTCTTATGTTCTTATGTTCTCTTACCAACAGTGACTTCAGTAACATGGTGGTAAGAATTGAAAAAAAAAATGCAAATAATTGTATTTCTCCTGTTAATAATGAAGGAGAAAATAAGCAAGAAGGATAGGGGAGTGAAAACAACAACAGTAATAATAATAATAATATTAATAATAATAATAATAATAATAATAATAATAATAATAATAATAATAATAATAATAATAATAATAATAATAATAATAATAATAATAATAATAATAATAATAATAATAATAATAATAATAATAATAATAATAATAATAATAATAATAATAATAATAATAATAATAATAATAATCATAATAATAATAATAATAATAATAATAATAATAATAATAATAATAATAATAATAATAATAATAAGAGTAATAATAATAATAATAATAATAATAATAATAATTATAATAATAATAATAATAATAATAATAATAATAATAATAATAATAATAATAATAATAATAATAATAATAATAATAATAATACTAATAATGTTTGTTTATGATTGTGACACCAGGAAGGGCAAAAAAAAAAAAAATCTACCCCCATCAGGCCTGGGTACGAAGAACATCTTAAAAAAGGTATCTTTATGTCGTATAGTTGTTCTCTATACTATAATTATAGAGTGCGAGGTGAAAACAGATATGCACAGACTGCTTAACATTTAGTTTATTTAGTTATGCACTTATTCTACACCTCAATGTTCCCTACCCCCTTAAGGTAAAAATCTAATAGTGTTAACGCCTAAGATACTCTGCTCTAGCTGCTAGACTCTCTCACTGCTTCTAAATTTTTTGTTTCGCCAAGATGGCAGGGCGTGGTATGCTTGGACAGCCTCACCCAATAGGCTTCCAGAGAAAAGGAGGTTACCGCCCATTACATGTAGTGTTAGGGACATGGCTATAAGAAGGCCAATCGGACACAAGGAGTGCTTATATGTGTATTTTCACAGTGCATGTAGATATTGGTCTTCAGCTCTCGTCGGAATGACATAAGAACATAAGAACATAAGAACATAAGAATAGAGGACACTGCAACATGCCTACTGGCACACACGAGGCAGCTCCATTTTTGAATTGTATTTTCAGCATGTCTAACCTATTCTATTCTACTCTACTTATTTATTCTGTTTTTCTTTTTATGATTTTTCTAATAAGCACTAACCTATTCATACCCACCCTACCTCTGTCATATGTCTATCTAATCTACATTTGAAGGTGTCTATGGTATTGGCATTTACTATCCTACTAGGAAGCTTGTTCCATGCATCAGCTACTCTATTACCAAACCAATTTTTACCAATTTCCCTTCTGAACCTAAATTTATCAAGCTTAAATCCATTATTACGAGTTCTGGTTTGATCATGAATTTTTAAAACTTTATTAATATCTCCCTTGTTAATCCCTTTAAACCATTTATACACTTCAATCATATCCCCCCTAACTCTTCGCCTCTCTAGAGAATGTAGATTAAGTTTTTTTAATCTGTCCTCATATGGTATATTTCTGATATTGTGTATCATCTTGGTCATTCTTCGTTGCACTCTCTCCAAGGATTCAATTTCCATTCTATAATAGGGTGACCAGAATTGCACAGCATAATCTAAATGGGGCCTAACTAATGCAAGATAGAGCTGCAAAATAACTTTTTCCGTCCTATTGCTGACGCTTCTTGAGATAAATCCTAAAATTCTGTTTGCTTTATTTCTGACTGCTGTGCATTGCTCTCTTGGCTTAAGACTACTACTCACAAGAACTCCCAAATCCCTTTCACACTGAGAACTCATGATTTCATGGTTATTTAGCTTATAACTAGTATTGTCTTTTATAGTACCCATTTTAACTACTTTACATTTTTCAACATTAAATTCCATTTGCCATTTGTCCGACCATTCAGATAATCTATTTAGATCTTCCTGTAAAGCATGAATGTCTTCTTTTCCATTTATAGTTCTACCTATTTTAGTGTCGTCTGCGAATTTACTTAGGTTACTACTGATATCCGAATCCTGATCATTTAGATATACGATGAATAATAGAGGACCCAGTACCGAGCCTTGTGGTACCCCGCTTGTAACCGAGCCCCACTCTGATTTCTCTCCATTTATGCAAACCCTCTGTTTTCTGTCTTTTAACCATTGTTTGATCCATCTGAGTACAGCTCCTCCTATACCATGAGCTTCCAGCTTTTTAACTAATCTTTTGTGAGGAACTCTATCAAAAGCTTTGCTAAAATCTAGATATATTGTATCATATTCTTTGCCACAATCTACTGCCTCGTAAACTTCTGAATAAAAAGACAGTAAGTTTGTAAGGCACGAAAAACCCTTAAGAAACCCGTGTTGTGAAAGTTTTATCAGTCTGTGTAATTCTAGATGTGCCCTTATTTTATTTGCAATTATGGATTCTAGAATCTTACCCACTGTTGACGTTAAACTTACCGGCCTATAATTATTCATTTTAACACGTTCTCCTTTTTTAAATATTGGTACCACATCTGCCAATTTCCACTCCATGGGTACCGATCCTAATTTTATTGAATTATTAAATAATGCAGTTAGAGGACATAAGAGCAGGAGATTTTGAGGGCTTAAAAACTAAATTATCTAATGAGGTATGGGAAGGGATTTCTGGGGTACAGATGTGGGTAGTTAATCCAGCAGGTCAGGTCGCAGGTAGCGGATTACCCCGAAATTTGGGTACCACATGCCAAGGATTATCACAAGATAAGATCAATACATTAAATTCTCTCACAGGAAAGAACAGCAGTCCGTCAGTTAATATAAATTTGGATGAGGAATATAACAATTTTGTCATGACTCTTAAGAATAGTCAGAGAGACTATATTCCCATGAAACACTGCAGATCAAGAAAAAATGACCCTAAATGGATGAACAATAGAATAAAGAATCTTTTTAGGTATTAAAAGAGGAATATACAGGAAACTTAAAAGAGGTGAAGAGCATGTGAGGCAGCAATATATACAGTTAAACAGGGAAGTTAAAAAGATAGTTAGAGAGTCGAAAAGAAAATACGAAGTTAGAATAGCAGGAGAAGCTAAAGAAAATCCTAAAGGGTTTTATCAACATTATCAAAAAAAATTTAAGGAAAAAGTCGGACCAATTGAAGTAGCCAATGGCCATATCACAGATGACGCTAAAGTGATGTGTACATGTTTAAATGATTATTTCTTATCTGTATTTACCAATGAAAATTTGAAAAATATTCCAGAAGTAGAATCCATTTACAGAGACAGTCCCGATAAAATACTTAGTTCAATAAATATTACGAGAGAGGAGGTAATAAAAGAAATAGATAAATTAAAGGCTCATAAATCTCCGGGACCTGATGGAATATATGCTAGAATATTAAAGGAATGCAAGGAAGAGCTTAGTTGTCCACTAACTGCATTATTTAATAATTCAATAAAATTAGGATCGGTACCCATGGAGTGGAAATTGGCAGATGTGGTACCAATATTTAAAAAAGGAGAACGAGTTAAAAAGAATAATTATAGGCCGGTAAGTTTAACGTCAACAGTGGGTAAGATTCTAGAATCCATAATTGCAAATAAAATAAGGGCACATCTAGAATTACACAGACTGATAAAACTTTCACAACACGGGTTTCCTAAGGGTTTTTCGTGCCTTACAAACTTACTGTCTTTTTATTCAGAAGTTTACGAGGCAGTAGATTGTGGCAAAGAATATGATACAATATATCTAGATTTTAGCAAAGCTTTTGATAGAGTTCCTCACAAAAGATTAGTTAAAAAGCTGGAAGCTCATGGTATAGGAGGAGCTGTTCTCAGATGGATCAAACAATGGTTAAAAGACAGAAAACAGAGGGTTTACATAAATGGAGAGAAATCAGAGTGGGGCTCGGTTACTAGCGGGGTACCACAAGGCTCGGTACTGGGTCCCCTATTATTCATCGTATATCTAAATGATCTGGATTCGGATATCAGTAGTAACCTAAGCAAATTCGCAGACGACACTAAAATAGGTAGAACTATAAATGGGAAAGAAGACATTCATGCTTTACTGGAAGATCTAAATAGATTATCTGAATGGTCGGACAAATGGCAAATGGAATTTAATGTTGAAAAATGTAAAGTAGTTAAAATGGGTGCTATAAAAGACAATACTACTTATAAGCTAAATAACCATGAAATCATGAGTTCTCAGTGTGAAAGGGATTTGGGAGTTCTTGTGAGTAGTAGTCTTAAGCCAAGAGAGCAATGCACAGCAGTCAGAAATAAAGCAAACAGAATTTTAGGATTTATCTCAAGAAGCGTTAGCAATAGGACGGAAAAAGTTATTTTGCAGCTCTATCTTGCATTAGTTAGGCCCCATTTAGATTATGCTGTGCAATTCTGGTCACCCTATTATAGAAAGGAAATTGAATCCTTGGAGAGAGTGCAGCGAAGAATGACCAAGATGATACACAATATCAGAAATATACCATATGAGGACAGATTAAAAATAACTTAATCTACATTCTCTAGAGAGGCGAAGAGTTAGGGGGGATATGATTGAAGTGTATAAATGGTTTAAAGGGATTAACAAGGGAGATATTAATAAAGTTTTAAAAATTCATGATCAAACCAGAACTCGTAATAATGGATTTAAGCTAGATAAATTTAGGTTCAGAAGGGAAATTGGTAAAAATTGGTTTGGTAATAGAGTAGCTGATGCATGGAACAAGCTTCCTAGTAGGATAGTAAATGCCAATACCTTAGACACCTTCAAATGTAGATTAGATAGACATATGACAGAGGCAGGGTGGGAATGAATAGGTTAGTGCTTATTAGAAAAATCATAAACAGAAAAATAGAATAAATAAGTAGAGTAGAATAGAATAGGTTAGACATGCTGAAAATACAATTCAAAAATGGAGCTGCCTCGTGTGTGCCAGTAGGCATGTTGCAGTGCCCTCTATTCTTATGTTCTTATGTTCATATGTACTTCAATTGGTCCGACTTTTTCCTTAAATTTTGTTTGATAATGTTGATAAAACCCTTTAGGATTTTCTTTAGCTTCTCCTGCTATTCTAACTTCGTATTTTCTTTTCGACTCTCTAACTATCTTTTTAACTTCCCTGTTTAACTGTATATATTGCTGCCTCACATGCTCTTCACCTCTTTTTAGTTTCCTGTATATTCCTCTTTTAATACCTATAAGATTCTTTATTCTATTGTTCATCCATTTAGGGTCATTTTTTCTTGATCTGCAATGTTTCATGGGAATATAGTCTCTCTGACTATTCTTAAGAGTCATGACAAAATTGTTATATTCCTCATCCAAATTTATATTAACTGACGGACTGCTGTTCTTTCCTGTGAGAGAATTTAATGTATTGATCTTATCTTGTGATAATCCTTGGCATGTGGTACTCAAATTTCGGGGTAATCCGCTACCTGCGACCTGACCTGCTGGATTAACTACCCACATCTGTACCCCAGAAATCCCTTCCCATACCTCATTAGATAATTTAGTTTTTAAGCCCTCAAAATCTCCTGCTCTAAAGTTTGGAACAATATTCTTATTTTCCTTTATAGTTTCCTTGAAAATTATGTTAAATATAATGGAATCATGGTCACTGTTGCCCAATTTTTCACCAACTTCTATAATTTGTAACCATATTCTCTCTATTACTAAGAACTAAATCTAGTGTGTTCACCCCCCGTGTTGCTTCAAGTACATGCTGAGAAAGGAAATTGTCTTCTACTACTTCCAAAAACTCCTTAGAGCTACTATCACCTGTTATGGTTTCCCAGTTAATATGTCTAAAATTAAAATCGCCTACAATGCAAACTCTATTTGACCTGGTCACTTTAGAAATTTCATCGTATATAACTTGCGACTCTGTATTGTCTAGATCAGGTGGTCTGTAGACTACTCCTACAACTAGACTTTCTATATTATTTTTAATTTCAACCCATAAGGTTTCTGAATATAGATTTGTCTTAATTCCAGACTTAATGCAGCTTCTGAGGCTATCTTTAATATACATAATTACCCCTCCCCCTCTTCTATCTGCACTACGATCAGCATTATAAAGTTTATATCCTGTAATTATGCACTCAGCTTTAAGGTGTTTGCTTTCTAAATTAATCCAACTTTCACTAATGCATATTATATCCGGTCTCTCACTACATACTATGGCTCTCAGTTCTTCTATCTTGTTACCTAAACTACGGCTATTTGTATAATATAATTTTAAAATTTCTCTAGCTTTACCCTTCTTGTGGCTATTCTTTTTGTTAATATTTGTTCTATGTAACAAATGGTTCTTATCCTTAGACTCCCAGTTATTTGACCCACTATTTACTGAACCCTTACTGACTAATTTCTCTGCACAAGTATTATTCATTTCATTATTTGTGTCTAACAAAACCCCCCTACCTCTCTGTCTATCATACCAGCCAATACCGAGACACCTGAATTAGAAAGATGCACTCCATCCCTTGCATACATATGCTTACGACTAGTGAAGTGATCCCACCCGTCTATAAAACCTATATTATTCTCCCGACAGAAGACTTTCATCCTAGCATTTACTCCTATAGCTCGAGACCACCACTCTGAACTTTGGCTAAGCCTAGGGAGAATACCACACATCACAGGAACTGCACCCCTTTTCCTGATCTATCCAGGGCTTGTCTATACAACCTAATCAGCTCTTCACTTCTACCATCCTGCACGTCATTTCCCCCAGCTATCAAACAAACAACATCTTTTTTCTCAATCCAGCTATTTATTGACTCACCCACCTTCTTCATACCTGCTCCAGGGAAAAAATATTTTCCTCTAACTCTATGCCTGAGTTTCCTGTCTACATATCTGCATAGTGAATCCCCTACAATTACCAAAGAACGAGACTTATCCGGAGGATGGGTTACTCCGACCTTGGGAGACTTACCTAGGCTCTTGACCTGAGAGCTTTTCCCACTTCCATTTCTACGATTGCTAGTACACCTATCTGACTCTATGGGTCCTGAAGAATTACTGCCGCCACTGTCACCTTCATCTCTAAGTGAACTAAATGAATTAGCAACTTGTAGTCTAAAAGTATCATTTTTCTTGAGAACCATCTTCGTTGAACGCTTATTCACAACTTTCCAGTCGTCTTCTCTATTCAATTGTCCCTTCCTGGTTAACACCTCTACCTTACCTCTCAGATCCCTGTTCTCCACAGCTAAGGATCTGACCTCCTGCCTGACTGCGGCCAACTCATTTCTTAAATTAAAAATGAGTTTGCTTGCGTGAGACGAGGACAAATCCCCAGCACAGCCACAAACAGCACCAACAACGACACCACCACCAACACCACTACCACTAACACCACCAGCACAAAGAACACCACCACTCTCCATTGAACTGAGTATGGTCAAGACTAGAGCTACTGGAAGCACGTCCTCACTGGATGAACCATGGCCATATCACAGATGACGATAAAGTGATGTGTACATGTTTAAATGATTATTTCTTATCCGTATTTACCAATGAAAACTTGGAAAATATTCCGGAAGTAGAATCCATTTATAGAGACAGTCCCGATTAAATACTTAGTTCAATAAATATTACGAGAGAGGAGGTAATAAAAGAAATAGATAAATTAAAGGCTCATAAATCTCCGGGACCTGATGGAATATTTGCTAGAATATTAAAGGAATGCAAGGAAGAGCTTAGTTGTCCACTAACTGCATTATTTAATAATTCAATAAAATTAGGATCGGTACCCATGGAGTGGAAATTGGCAGATGTGGTACCAATATTTATAAAAGGAGAACGAGTTAAAAAGAATAATTATAGGCCGGTAAGTTTAACGTCAACAGTGGGTAAGATTCTAGAATCCATAATTGCAAATAAAATAAGGGCACATCTAGAATTACACAGACTGATAAAACTTTCACAACACGGGTTTCCTAAGGGTTTTTCGTGCCTTACAAACTTATTGTCTTTTTATTCAGAAGTTTACGAGGCAGTAGATTGTGGCAAAGAATATGATACAATATATCTAGATTTTAGCAAAGCTTTTGATAGAGTTCCTCACAAAAGATTAGTTAAAAAGCTGGAAGCTCATGGTATAGGAGGAGCTGTTCTCAGATGGATCAAACAATGGTTAAAAGACAGAAAACAGAGAGTTTGCATAAATGGAGAGAAATCAGAGTGGGGATCAGTTACTAGCGGGGTACCACAAGGCTCGGTACTGGGTCCCCTATTATCCATCGTATATCTAGTTGATCTGGATTCGGATATCAGTAGTAACCTAAGAAAATTCGCAGACGACACTAAAATAGGTAGAATATACTATAAAAGGAAGAGAAGACATTCATGCTTTACAGGAAGATCTAAATAGATTATCTGAATGGTCGGACAAATGGCAAATGGAATTTAATGTTGAAAAATGTAAAGTAGTTAAAATGGGTACTATAAAAGACAATACTAGTTATAAGCTAAATAACCATGAAATCATGAGTTCTCAGTGTGAAAGGGATTTGGGAGTTCTTGTGAGTAGTAGTCTTAAGCCAAGAGAGCAATGCACAGCAGTCAGAAATAAAGCAAACAGAATTTTAGGATTTATCTCAAGAAGCATTAGCAATAGGACGGAAAAAGTTATTTTGCAGCTCTATCTTGCATTAGTTAGGCCCCATTTAGATTATGCTGTGCAATTCTGGTCACCCTATTATAGAAAGGAAATTGAATCCTTGGAGAGAGTGCAGCGAAGAATGACCAAGATGATACACAATATCAGAAATCTACCATATGAGGACAGATTAAAAAAACTTAATCTACATTCTCTAGAGAGGCGAAGAGTTAGGGGGGATATGATTGAAGTGTATTAATGGTTTAAAGGGATTAACAAGGGAGATATTAATAAAGTTTTAAAAATTCATGATCAAACCAGAACTCGTAATAATGGATTTAAGCTTGATAAATTTAGGTTCAGAAGGGAAATTGGTAAAAATTGGTTTGGTAATAGAGTAGCTGATGCATGGAACAATCTTCCTAGTAGGATAGTAAATGCCAATACCTTAGACACCTTCAAATGTAGATTAGATAGACATATGACAGAGGTAGGGTGGGTATGAATAGGTTAGTGCTTATTAGAAAAATCATAAAAAGAAAAATAGAATAAATAAGTAGAGTAGAATAGAATAGGTTAGACATGCTGAAAATACAATTCAAAAATGGAGCTGCCTCGTGTGTGCTAGTAGGCATATTGCAGTGTCCTCTATTCTTATGTTCTTATGTTCTTATTTAATAATTCAGTAAAATTAGGATCGGTACCCATGGAGTGGAAATTGGCAGATGTGGTACCAATATTTAAAAAAGGAGAACGAGTTAAAAAGAATAATTATAGGCCGGTAAGTTTAACGTCAACAGTGGGTAAGATTCTAGAATCCATAATTGCAAATAAAATAAGGACACATCTAGAATTACACAGACTGATAAAACTTTCACAACACGGGTTTCTTAAGGGTTTTTCGTGCCTTACAAACTTAATGTCTTTTTATTCAGAAGTTTACGAGGCAGTAGATTGTGGCAAAGAATATGATACAATATATCTAGATTTTAGCAAAGCTTTTGATAGAGTTCCTCACAAAAGATTAGTTAAAAAGCTGGAAGCTCATGGTATAGGAGGAGCTGTTCTCAGATTGATCAAATAATGGTTAAAAGACAGAAAACAGAGGGTTTGCATAAATGGAGAGAAATCAGAGTGGGGCTCGGTTACTAGCTGGGTACCACAAGGCTCGGTACTGGGTCCCCTATTATTCATCGTATATCTAAATGATCTGGATTCGGATATCAGTAGTAACCTAAGTAAATTCGCAGACGACACTAAAATAGGTAGAACAATAGATGGAAAAGAAGACATTCATGCTTTACAGGAAGAGCTAAATAGATTATCTGAATGGTCGGACAAATGGCAAATGGAATTTAATGTTGATAAATGTAAAGTAGTTAAAATGGGTACTATAAAAGACAATGCTAGTTATAAGCTAAATAACCATGAAATCATGAGTTCTCAGTGTGAAAGGGATTTTGAGTTCTTGTGAGTAGTAGTCTTAAGCCAAGAGAGCAATGCACAGCAGTCAGAAATAAAGCAAACAGAATTTTAGGATTTATCTCAAGAAGCGTTAGCAATAGGACGGAAAAAGTTATTTTGCAGCTCTATCTTGCATTAGTTAGGCCCCATTTAGATTATGTTGTGCAATTCTGGTCACCCTATTATAGAATGGAAATTGAATCCTTGGAGAGAGTGCAGCGAAGAATGACCAAGATGATACACAATATCAGAAATCTACCATATGAGGACAGATTAAAAAACTTAATCTACATTCTCTAGAGAGGCGAAGAGTTAGGGGGGATATGATTGATGTGTATAAATGGTTTAAAGGGATTAACAAGGGAAATATTAATAAAGTTTTAATAATTCATGATCAAACCAGAACTCGTAATAATGGATTTAAGCTTGATAAATTTAGGTTCAGAAGGGAAATTGGTAAAAATTGGTTTGGTAATAGAGTAGCTGATGCATGGAACAAGCTTCCTAGTAGGATAGTAAATGCCAATACCTTAGACACCTTCAAATGTAGATTAGATAGACATATGACAGAGGTAGGGTGGGTATGAATAGGTTAGTGCTTATTAGAAAAATCATAAAAAGAAAAATAAAATAAATAAGTAGAGTAGAATAGAATAGGTTAGACATGCTGAAAATACAATTCAAAAATAGAGCTGCTTCGTGTGTGCCAGTAGGCATGTTGCAGTGTCCTCTATTCTTATGTTCTTATGTTCTCTTACCAACAGTGACTTCAGTAACATGGTGGTAAGAATTGAAAAAAAAAATGCAAATAATTGTATTTCTCCTGTTAATAATGAAGGAGAAAATAAGCAAGAAGGATAGGGGAGTGAAAACAACAACAGTAATAATAATAATAATATTAATAATAATAATAATAATAATAATAATAATAATAATAATAATAATAATAATAATAATAATAATAATAATAATTATAATAATAATAATAATAATAATAATAATAATAATAATAATAATAATAATAATAATAATAATAATAATAATAATAATAATAATAATCATAATAATAATCATAATAATAATAATAATAATAATAATAATAATAATAATAATAATAATAATAATAATAATAATAATAATAATAAGAGTAATAATAATAATAATAATAATAATAATAATAATTATAATAATAATAATAATAATAATAATAATAATAATAATAATAATAATAATAATAATAATAATAATAATAATACTAATAATGTTTGTTTATGATTGTGACACCAGGAAGGGCAAAAAAAAAAAAAATCTACCCCCATCAGGCCTGGGTACGAAGAACATCTTAAAAAAGGTATCTTTATGTCGTATAGTTGTTCTCTATACTATAATTATAGAGTGCGAGGTGAAAACAGATATGCACAGACTGCTTAACATTTAGTTTATTTAGTTATGCACTTATTCTACACCTCAATGTTCCCTACCCCCTTAAGGTAAAAATCTAATAGTGTTAACGCCTAAGATACTCTGCTCTAGCTGCTAGACTCTCTCACTGCTTCTAAATTTTTTGTTTCGCCAAGATGGCAGGGCGTGGTATGCTTGGACAGCCTCACCCAATAGGCTTCCAGAGAAAAGGAGGATACCGCCCATTACATGTAGTGTTAGGGACATGGCTATAAGAAGGCCAATCGGACACAAGGAGTGCTTATATGTGTATTTTCACAGTGCATGTAGATATTGGTCTTCAGCTCTCGTCGGAATGACATAAGAACATAAGAACATAAGAACATAAGAATAGAGGACACTGCAACATGCCTACTGGCACACACGAGGCAGCTCCATTTTTGAATTGTATTTTCAGCATGTCTAACCTATTCTATTCTACTCTACTTATTTATTCTGTTTTTCTTTTTATGATTTTTCTAATAAGCACTAACCTATTCATACCCACCCTACCTCTGTCATATGTCTATCTAATCTACATTTGAAGGTGTCTATGGTATTGGCATTTACTATCCTACTAGGAAGCTTGTTCCATGCATCAGCTACTCTATTACCAAACTAATTTTTACCAATTTCCCTTCTGAACCTAAATTTATCAAGCTTAAATCCATTATTACGAGTTCTGGTTTGATCATGAATTTTTAAAACTTTATTAATATCTCCCTTGTTAATCCCTTTAAACCATTTATACACTTCAATCATATCCCCCCTAACTCTTCGCCTCTCTAGAGAATGTAGATTAAGTTTTTTTAATCTGTCCTCATATGGTATATTTCTGATATTGTGTATCATCTTGGTCATTCTTCGTTGCACTCTCTCCAAGGATTCAATTTCCATTCTATAATAGGGTGACCAGAATTGCACAGCATAATCTAAATGGGGCCTAACTAATGCAAGATAGAGCTGCAAAATAACTTTTTCCGTCCTATTGCTGACGCTTCTTGAGATAAATCCTAAAATTCTGTTTGCTTTATTTCTGACTGCTGTGCATTGCTCTCTTGGCTTAAGACTACTACTCACAAGAACTCCCAAATCCCTTTCACACTGAGAACTCATGATTTCATGGTTATTTAGCTTATAACTAGTATTGTCTTTTATAGTACCCATTTTAACTACTTTACATTTTTCAACATTAAATTCCATTTGCCATTTGTCCGACCATTCAGATAATCTATTTAGATCTTCCTGTAAAGCATGAATGTCTTCTTTTCCATTTATAGTTCTACCTATTTTAGTGTCGTCTGCGAATTTACTTAGGTTACTACTGATATCCGAATCCAGATCATTTAGATATACGATGAATAATAGAGGACCCAGTACCGAGCCTTGTGGCACCACGCTTGTAACCGAGCCCCACTCTGATTTCTCTCCATTTATGCAAACCCTCTGTTTTCTGTCTTTTAACCATTGTTTGATCCATCTGAGAACAGCTCCTCCTATACCATGAGCTTCCAGCTTTTTAACTAATCTTTTGTGAGGAACTCTATCAAAAGCTTTGCTAAAATCTAGATATATTGTATCATATTGTTTGCCACAATCTACTGCCTCGTAAACTTCTGAATAAAAAGACAGTAAGTTTGTAAGGCACGAAAAACCCTTAAGAAACCCGTGTTGTGAAAGTTTTATCAGTCTGTGTAATTTTAGATGTGCCCTTATTTTATTTGCAATTATGGATTCTAGAATCTTACCCACTGTTGACGTTAAACTTACCGGCCTATAATTATTCTTTTTAACACGTTCTCCTTTTTTAAATATTGGTACCACATCTGCCAATTTCCACTCCATGGGTACCGATCCTAATTTTATTGAATTATTAAATAATGCAGTTAGAGGACAACTAAGCTCTTCCTTGCATTCCTTTAATATTCTAGCATATATTCCATCAGGTCCCGGAGATTTATGAGCCTTTAATTTATCTATTTCTTTTATTACCTCCTCTCTCGTAATATTTATTGAACTAAGTATATTATCGGGACTGTCTCTGTAAATGGATTCTACTTCCGGAATATTTTCCAAGTTTTCATTTGTAAATACAGATAAGAAATAATCATTTAAACATGTACACATCACTTTATCGTCATCTGTGATATGGCCATTGGCTACTTCAATTGGTCCGACTTTTTCCTTAAATTTTGTTTGATAATGTTGATAAAACCCTTTAGGATTTTCTTTAGCTTCTCCTGCTATTCGAACTTCGTATTTTTTTTTCGACTCTCTAACTATCTTTTTAACTTCCCTGTTTAACTGTATATATTGCTGCCTCACCTGCTCTTCACCTCTTTTTAGTTTCCTGTATATTCCTCTTTTAATACCTATAAGATTCTTTATTCTATTGTTCATCCATTTAGGGTCATTTTTTCTTGATCTGCAATGTTTCATGGGAATATAGTCTCTCTGACTATTCTTAAGAGTCATGACAAAATTGCTATATTCCTCATCCAAATTTATATTAACTGACGGGCTGCTGTTCTTTCCTGTGAGAGAATTTAATGTATTGATCTTATCTTGTGATAATCCTTGGCATGTGGTACCCAAATTTCGGGGTAATCCGCTACCTGCGACCTGACCTGCTGGATTAACTACCCACATCTGTACCCCAGAAATCCCTTCCCATACCTCATTAGATAATTTAGTTTTTAAGCCCTCAAAATCTCCTGCTCTAAAGTTTGGAACAATATTCTTATTTTCCTTTATAGTTTCCTTGAAAATTATGTTAAATCTAATGGAATCATGGTCACTGTTGCCCAATTTTTCACCAACTTCTAAATTTGTAACCATATTCTCTCTATTACTAAGAACTAAATCTAGTGTATTCACCCCCCGTGTTGCTTCATGTACATGCTGAGAAAGGAAATTGTCTTCTACTACTTCCAAAAACTCCTTAGAGCTACTATCACCTGTTATGGTTTCCCAGTTAATATGTCTAAAATTAAAATCGCCTACAATGCAAACTCTATTTGACCTGCTCACTTTAGAAATTTCATCGTATATAACTTGCGACTCTATATTATCTAGATCAGGTGGTCTGTAGACTACTCCTACAACTAGACTTTCTATATTATTTTTAATTTCAACCCATAAGGTTTCTGAATTTAGATTTGTCTTAATTCCAGACTTAATGCAGCTTCTGAGGCTATCTTTAATATACATAATTACCCCTCCCCCTCTTTTATCTGCACTACGATCAGCATTATAAAGTTTATATCCTGTAATTATGTACTCAGCTTTAAGGTGTTTGCTTTCTAATTTAATCCAACTTTCACTAATGCATATTATATCCGGTCTCTCACTACATACTATGGCTCTCAGTTCTTCTATCTTGTTACCTAAACTACGGCTATTTGTATAATATACTTTTAAACTTTCTCTAGCTTCACCCTTCTTGTGGCTATTCTTTTTGTTAATATTTGTTCTATGTAACAAATGGTTCTTATCCTTAGACTCCCAGTTATTTGACCCACTATTTACTGAACCCTTACTGACTAATTTCTCTGCACAAGTATTAATCATTTCATTATTTGTGTCTAACAAAACCCCCCTACCTCTCTATCTATCATACCAGCCAATACCGAGACACCTGAATTAGAAAGATGCACTCCATCCCTTGCATACATATGCTTACGACTAGTGAAGTGATCCCACCCGTCTATAAAACCTATATTATTCTCCCGACAGAAGACTTTCATCCTAGCATTTACTCCTATAGCTCGAGACCACCACTCTGAACTTTGGCTAAGCCTAGGGAGAATACCACACATCACAGGAACTGCACCCCTTTTCCTAATCTTATCCAGGGCTTGTCTATACAACCTAATCAGCTCTTCACTTCTACCATCCTGCACGTCATTTCCCCCAGCTATCAAACAAACAACATCTTTTTTCTCAATCCAGCTATTTATTGACTCACCCACCTTCTTCATACCTGCTCCAGGGAAAAAATATTTTCCTCTAACTCTATGCCTGAGTTTCCTGTCTACATATCTGCATAGTGAATCCCCTACAATTACCAAAGAACGAGACTTTTCCGGAGGATGGGTTACTCCGACCTTGGGAGGCTTACCTAGGCTCTTGACCTGAGAGCTTTTCCCACTTCCATTTTTACGATCGCTAGTACACCTATCTGACTCTATGGTTCCTGAAGAATTGCTGCCGTCACTGTCACATTCATCTCTAAGTGACCTAAATGAATTAGCAACCTGTAGTCTAAAAGTATCATTTTTCTTAAGAACCATTTTTGTTGAACCCTTCTTCACAACTTTCCAGTCGTCTTCATTATTCAATCGACCCTTCCTGGTTAACACCTCTACTTTACCTCTCAGATCCCTGTTCTCCTCAGCTAAGGATCTGACCTCCTGCCTGACTGCGGCCAACTCATTTCTTAAATTAAAAATGAGTTTGCTTGCGTCAGACGAGGACAAATCCCCAGCACAGCCACAAACAGCACCAACAACGACACAACTACCAACACCACTACCACTAACACCACCAGCACAAAGAACACCACCACTCTCCATTGTACTAAGTTTGGTCAAGATTAGAGCTACTGGAAGCACGTCCTCACTGGATGAACCCAGGAATGCACTAATATAAAATGACCCGAAACTGTGCAACATTTCTGACCTCTATCGGAAATTGGCCGAGATATGAGTGGCCTATGGGTTGAACCATAAATTTTTTTTCATCTCTCTGTTAATACACATCTTGCCCAGAAAACCATACTGGAAATATTAGTCACGCCATTTGAGCACCCTTGACACCACGTGGCTTATGTTCTGTTACACTTCTTAATTAAAATTTCTTTACGACACTCCCCACCACCACCCTGAAATGTCTCATTTCAGACGAAGCATTTTGCATTTCAGAGAGTGTTATATTTGTCAATTATAATTATTTCAGAAAAAAACAGGGCAGAATTATCTAATCTGATGACTTAAGACACAGTTTCATATAATTATCTAAACAGAATACTTCTCTTTCTCCATCTCTAAGTTTCACATAATTATCTAAATAGAATACTTTCTGTTTTACAACACAATGTTTTACATAATTATCTAAATAGAATACATTCTGTTTTACATCTCAAAGTTTCACATAATTATCTAAATATAATACTTTTTGCTTTACATCTCAAAGTTTCACATAATTATCTAAATAGGATACTTTCTGTTTTACATCTCAAAGTTTCACTATATTATATGCATAGAATACTTTCTGTTTTACATCTCAAAGTTTCACATAATTATCTAAATAGATTCTATATAAAAAATTTCCCTATGCTCCTTAATTCTTGCTAAAGTTTCGTGAAAGAAATTCCATTGCCAAGGGACTTAATATATATAGAACATGTGATTTCTGAAAAAGACGAACAAAAGAAAAATATGTTTCTTACAATAAGAATTCTAAATAAATAAAAAAATAAAAAAATAAAAAATGACCAAAAATTAAGTATTCACAATTACAATATATAGTTACGGATGAGTGACAAAATGATTATTAGTTATTTTAGTGAAGAGAACTTAAACAATTATATCTAAAAACAACAAATTCAATAATAGTTTTAAAGAGAAAATAATTGAAAATGGTTATAATACCAATTAATATAAAATACAGTTGGTAAGTGACATTTATATTTAAAAAAGTTTATCAGTAAAAAAACCCATTATCATAGTATTAAATCTAAATACAAGCACTGTTAATGAATGACAACTACCCATTAATGACACATACTATATTAAATCTAGGGTACATAGTTTCTCTTATTTCTATATATTACTTCTATGGGAGGCATTGAGGCTCTCTTAACTTAAATCTTAAAAGCTAAAGATAAAAAAAATTTATGTTCCTGTGTGATGTCCATCTAAAATCTTTCAAAGACAGTGGGGAATTCTCTTTTCCCACCGGTTTTTCTCCACCTTGCATTCTTCTCTTAATTCCCTCATTCCCTTTGCCCCCATTATTGCTAGGTCTTAGGCTTATTCCCACACCTGATTCCATCATCCCTTCACCTCTCCTCTGTGAGATAGGTTCAGGTTTTACCCATTAACTGCGAATCCTGCTTCTTGAGACTGGCTGGACAACAGAAGGGCGCCGATATATCTGCCATGAGCCTCTTCCACCCACGTTTTTGCGACTCTTAAGTCGGTCCTATGACCATTCTTCCTCTCACGCCACCTAAGTCCCGAAGGTGGATCTCCTTCTCAAACTCAAATTGTGCAATTAGAATAGCCTGCAGTAGATTCTAGGGCCGGAAAATAGGGCCTAATGTCGCTATTACAAGTGCAGGAAGGAATGGATATCACCTCTGGGTACAAATAATGGCCATATGTAAGAACTCAAAGAGTATACTTCGCCTCCCCTGCATCTACAGGCGCTTTCAATCGCTGCTATGGGTAAAAGGGACTGGTATGTGAAAAATTTTAAAGTTGCAGGTCGGGGCTGCCTGGAAATAGGGTGGTAATTGTAAGTATGTGTCTACACCATTAGATCATTATTCCAAGATTCTTAAGACGTAGCTGAGTAACTGATACATAACATTAGTATACTATAGATTTCAAAAAGAAAAGTCATGAAATGCTCAGAACCCAACATAATAATAATAACAGTAATAATAATCATGATCATAATAATAATAATAATAATATAAAAAGAAATAAAAATACAAAATCAGGAATAAAAGTGAATATGCAAGTGATGCTAGCATTTTGAGGCAAGAACAAAGGTCTGTGCTTATATTTCATAATAATGCTCATTTTAAACCAATTTCTTTTGGCCAGTTTCTCTCGCTATTCGAATTCCTGCTGTCATAATATATATAGTAGCTTAGTCACCATCCTTCTTGTTGCTCAGTTTGTCAGTGAGAGCTTATCTATTTTCCAAGACAGTTGCAATATGTGGCAGAAAAACTCCCATTATCATTCCTTCAATTCTTCATTATTTATGCAATATAAACATGCAAAAACTCATAAAATATAATAAAGCTAGGTCACATTTATCATCTAGTAAATTTGCAAATGAATTCTAAAAAAATCAATAAAATACTACAGTTATATTTGATAATTATAGTTAATGAAATATGAAACTCTTGGAAGCTTAACAAGCATTGTAAATTAAAAATATATTATACTAAAGGTGATATTTCAAGAGAATTTCTTATTTTTATTTATTTATATCTACGACAATAAACAAAATTAACAATTATCCTTTCTTAATAAACGATATAAAAGGACTTAAGTGTCATTATTTTAATTTCATACTCAAAATATACATTTTGATAACCTCAATTATCTTAATTAGCTCAATAGTAATTATAAATTTCTTGACAGTAACAGTAATTAACAATAATTATCTTCAGATAAGCTTCTCAAAATCGTTAATATCTTTATCTCTTCGAAATGTTACAATTATCATATGAAGATGATATACACTTTTCAACATAAAAAAATATAAAAAAAACGTGTATATGAAAAAATAAGAAAAAGCTTGTATCTGTGCATGCAGTAGTAAAATTAAATAATAATATTTTATTTGCAACATTAAAGAATGAACTTTTCTTAAGTTTTTCATAATCTCTTAAGGAATCATACATAAAAATAACATATATATTCTTCTATTTCCTCAAATTTTATTTTTTCGAGTGACTACTCAACAGAATACCTCAGCAGACCGGGGGAAGTTATATATTTTTTCTTCTTTTTTACCTATGCTTATGATTGGTTAGGTATTTAGATACCCACTTTTTCACTCTCTTTTTCTACCCAAAATGCTGCTCAGTATTTATTTTCTGGACTTCAGATGGCTAGCTTTTGTGGGGAGATTTGCGTACATGCGCTGGTTCCTCCCCTGTCTCTTTGGTTTCTGGATCGACTTCGTCTCTTTCAAATACAGAAATTGGCTGCGCAACATTCTTGTTGTCATTTCTTGTGAGTTCACACTCCCTTCTTTATGAGCAAGCTGAAATGATGGTGGCAAACATTATCATGGCTTAAACTCCAGAGTTTTATTTTATCTATTTAGAGTATTCCTTCAAACAATAAATGTAAATACTTCAGCAAGAAATAAAAAGAAAAAAATAATTCCTAGATTCGAGTCTTTATCACTTAATATCTCTCTTGGAATTTTGAAAATCGAACAATCATCTCACTGGCGGAGTAGGGGACATAATAAAAAACGACCGCACCTCTGCCATATCTGGGCAGGTGGAACTTCACTACATTGCCTTTTGAAGCTTTTACATAAACATATCCCTTAATAGATATTTGCAATGTTTACATCACCTCCCATAAAAACTATGCACATATCAACAAACATGTCTTCTTCAATTGCATATGGCTTGCAGTAAGACATGTATGATGCAGGGGAAGGGTCCTCGCAGGCCCAGTCCCTATCCTGCTTCTTAACGAACTCCTTGCGATTCCACCCACAACTGTCCCCCCCCTCCCATGACAACCCTGGTCAGTCATGCCCATTCTCTCTCTCACTTGCTCACTCTCAAAACTCACACTCCCTTTCCTTCTGTACAACTCCCCTCCCCGTCACTCTGATGGACTGTGTGATGTGAACTCGCGATCGGCCCGGGTGGTCACATGACAGCGTCAAAACGGTCATAGGTCTTCTCTGTACTTCCCACCTACAGTATGGTAGGGTGACACCCTAACCTCCCTATCAAGGGCCGTTTCACTCTACTCTCTTTCCCCGCTTGCATAACATCTTAACAAACAAAATCACGCCATATCAAAAAGCATTAAGTTTAATAGCATCACAAAAATCTCTGATTCTTCAAAGGATATGATGTACACGTATTTTAATAGCAAATAAACAATACAATTACTATTACTTCATAATAACAAAGTTGAGAGATCAATCGGTCATTTCCGCATTCCACTCTTGGACAATATCACACGCGATAACATAAAAAGACTAAAAACGGATTCAAATTTGTTTCTCAATATAATTCTTACGCACATTTTGGAGTATGTAAAAACTCTATAACTTATGCTTTACTCTTAAACACAGTCACTCCCGCAAACGTTACTCAGTAGAATTACTCTATTCCCACTTTAAGAAATTAATATAAAAATAATTTTACACATATAGTTAGTTAAAATGGGTACTATAAAAGACAATACTAGTTATAAGCTAAATAACCATGAAATCATGAGTTCTCAGTGTGAAAGGGATTTGGGAGTTCTTGTGAGTAGTAGTCTTAAGCCAAGAGAGCAATGCACAGCAGTCAGAAATAAAGCAAACAGAATTTTAGGATTTATCTCAAGAAGCGTTAGCAATAGGACGGAAAAAGTTATTTTGCAGCTCTATCTTGCATTAGTTAGGCCCCATTTAGATTATGCTGTGCAATTCTGGTCACCCTATTATAGAATGGAAATTGAATCCTTGGAGAGAGTGCAGCGAAGAATGACCAAGATGATACACAATATCAGAAATCTACCATATGAGGACAGATTAAAAAAACTTAATCTACATTCTCTAGAGAGGCGAAGAGTTAGGGGGGATATGATTGAAGTGTATAAATGGTTTAAAGGGATTAACAAGGGAAATATTAATAAAGTTTTAATAATTCATGATCAAACCAGAACTCGTAATAATGGATTTAAGCTTGATAAATTTAGGTTCAGAAGGGAAATTGGTAAAAATTGGTTTGGTAATAGAGTAGCTGATGCATGGAACAAGCTTACTAGTAGGATAGTAAATGCCAATACCTTAGACACCTTCAAATGTAGATTAGATAGACATATGACAGAGGTAGGATGGGTATGAATAGGTTAGTGCTTATTAGAAAAATCATAAAAAAGAAAAATAGAATAAATAAGTAGAGTAGAATAGAATAGGTTAGACATGCTGAAAATACAATTCAAAAATGGAGCTGCCTCGTGTGTGCCAGTAGGCATGTTGCAGTGTCCTCTATTCTTATGTTCTTATGTTCTTATATTATTCTTTTTTTCAGTTAAAATCAATACCTTCGCCTGTTTAATACTTAACCTAGGTAGCAACAAAGATAAATTGAACACCCTTCAAACTCAATTACTCGTTACATTGTTTTAATTATAAAAGAAATCGAGTTTACTACTGCTTATAGTTATTAGTATAAATAATCAAGTTTAGTAATGGGTACAGAAATTCTACTGTTATTAATTTACTAAATCCATACTCCCTTTTATATGTGGGGTGGCTGAGTCAAAGCATATCTACAAAGTAAGATGGTGGAGTCCTCCGACTTCAGTTTCTTTTAATAATAGTCCCATAACTCACTGGATGAAAATTACATGTACTTAGCCATTTTGGGATGCTGCTTGAAGAACATCACGGTCACTGGTGCTGGAGGAGGGGGTTTTCCTTTCTTCCGGGTTCGTTGGTTTTCTAGCCGACGTTGTCCATGTCTCTCGTAATATCGCCGATTCACCGTCCCAGCATCTTCTTAGTCGAAATTAGAAGATTGCACAGGAGAGAAAAAGAGGAATAGAAAAATCCAAAGAATCAAGGAACAAATGTTGTGTATGATGCTGGACAATGGGTACTTCTACGAGATGGACTAGTGATCGATAGCTATGCACCCTAATGCATTTTTTACCTGCAAGAATGATAATGATCTTGTAGATATCCTTTATGTTGCCGAGCGCAGGCAGGTTAATATATGAATGTTACTATTATAACACATATCCCATTTTCGTCACAGATGACTTGGGATTAATAAGAGGTATATAAAACACTCCTTCCTCAACAGGGTTCATTACGTAGATGAAATTAATATTATATTACATAAACTTATGACTAATGGTGTTACAAGAACAAATGAGAATCTACTTAGAGGGATCAAAACCATAAGTACTTTATACAGAATTAAATATGAAGGAATTACTTCCTATATAGGTTTCTTTCAAGTCATACCCTTTGTACTTAAGAATGTTATTCATTTGCTTGTAGAAAGCGGTAATTTTAAATGGAGAATATCTTTGAAAGAATACATAACTGCTTAAATACTTAACAGTCTTCTTTCAACTAAAATGAATTGGCCCCTTTATTTAAACAATAAACTTACATGAGATACAAAATTACACTTAAGATATGCATTGAAATAAGGTAACTATATTACTACAAATTTCCATATATGTCTAGCATTTCTGGAGGCTTTCCTCTGTTCCTCCGATCAGGTAATACAGACTCAGCTGTTTCTGATCTCTCTGGATCTTTACCACTGGGTCATAGCTGGTCAATGTGTCGTCTGACTACCTTGCCATCATCCAGTTCTACTTCGTAATTCAGATTTGCTAACTTCTTTTTAACTTTTCCTTTAGACCATTTTTCCTTATTGTTATACATTCTGACTACTACGCTTTCATTTTCACTGAATTGTCTAATCTTTCCAATTCCTTTCAACTTTTTATATATTTCATTTTCTTTTTTTCCTTTTGAGTCAGGTAGAAGTAGATCTAACTTACATCTGAGTCTCCTTCCCATCAATGAAAATGAAGGGCAAGCACTTGTTGCTGTATGAGGTGTTTTCCTATATGTGAGCAAAAACTTAAGAGAATTATGAATGTTCATGGCATTAAAATTACACGTTTTCATTGCACTTTTAAAGGTTTGTGCCATTCTTTCTCCTTCATCATTTGTTGCTGGGTGATAGGGTGCAGATAATGTATGTCTAATGCCATTTGCCTTTAAGAAATTCTCAAACTCTTCTGAACAGAACTGAGGACCATTATTTGTAACTACTCTCTCTGGAATACCATGAGTAGAAAATAATGTCATGAGGACTTTAATTGTATTTAGAGAAGTTGCTGTCTGCATCGGAATGATGTCAGGCCATTTGCTATAAGCATCAACTACTCCTAAATAAGAATTTCCCAGAAAGGGACCTGCATAATCAATATGCATTCTCTGATATGGATATCTTGCACATTCCCATGGGTGTAAACTTATTGATTTAGGGTTGTTTTGCTGTAATGCAAATCCTGACAATCCTTTATATAATCCTCTATATCTTTGTCTACATTTGGCCACCATATGAAACTTCTGGTTATAGCTTTTGACTTTGCAATTCCTTGATGACCTTCATTTATTTAATCCAAAACCCTTCTTCTGAGTGGCATGGGAATGACTAGTCTAGCTCCTCTCAAGAAGCAGTCTTGTTCTATACTTAATTCTTTATTAACTGCTTTATAAGCTTGACACTCTTTGCCTTCTAAGAACTTATCATTTCCTGTCATCAATTTTTCCTTCACTTTACATAGGACCTTATCTTTTGTTGTGCTTTGTCCAATGTTCTTTGCTCTCAAGGGTAAGTTCTGAGTTTCAATCAATAGTATGGACTTTTTAGGCCCTTCTGGTGCTTTCTCTACTGGTAATCGTGACAATGCATCTGCATTTTTTTTATTTTACTAGTGGGTCCATACTCTAATGAGTAATTATAAGCAGCTAATGTTATTGCCCATCTCTAGAGTCTAGCTGCAACTAGCGTTGGTAGACCTGCTTTTGGACTTAAGATACCTAATAGCAGCTTATGGTCAATAACCAAAGCAAACATTTTCTTTCTATTCTTTGACTTTTTTTCTGTCTGTCGTTTTCCTTTGTGTGACATTACCTCATCTCTGCCTTGCCCTTAACCTTTTTCTTTTCCTTCGTCTTGTTATTTTCTCGTGCCCGGGCCTTTGTTGATGAGAGCAGTTTCTGCCTGTCCCGGTGTCACACTCTTAAAAAAAAATACATGTGACATAACTCTATTTGAGAATAATTTTGCTCAGCTTTATTCAACAATCTTGTAGCAAATGAAGTAGGTTTTTCTGAGCTATCTGGAATCTCATGTGCTAAGACACAACCTATTCCAACTTGTGAGGCATCACATATTAATTTTAAAGGAAGATTTTCTTTAAAGTGTACTAAAAGCTTATCAGAACAAATCTCCTTTTTTATATTTTCATAAGCATTCTGACACTCCTGTGACCATTTCCACTTTAACTCATTCTTTAATAGCTGGTATAAGGGATGAGCTATTGTTGCTAAATATTTAATAAGTTTTTCATAGAATGTTACTCATCCACGAAATTATTGCAACTCTTTAACATTTGCTGGTACTTTAGCTTCCCATACTGCTTTTATCTTATATTTTGTTTTGTGACTGCCATTTTCATCTATCCTAAATCCCAAGTAATTTACTGATGATACATTGAATAGACATTTATCCTTGTTTATCTTCATGCCATTTTCCTTTATCTTATCTAGTACTTTCTTTAATCTCTGATTATGCTGTTGTTAATTTTCTCCCCCAACAACTATGTCAACTACAAAGCAGAAAACACCATCTAAACCTGTGAATAGGTTGTCCATAGTCTCTTACCATAAGGCTGGACTGCTTGCTACTCCATAGGGTAGTCTTTTCGGTTGATATAACCCTAAATGAGTATTTAATGTACATATTTCTTGTGATTTTGTGTCCATTGTTATCTGCTGAAAAAAATTTTTTAAGTCATTTTTTGAGAATACCTTACAACCTCCCATAGTAGCAAACATAATACTAGGGATAGGTAAAGGATGTTAAGCAACTTTTAATTGTGGATTCACTGTGACTTTATATTTACCACATAGTCTTACTCTTCCATCAGGCTTTGCTACGGGTACTAAGGGTGTAGCCCACTGACTATTTTACTTCTTGTCAATTTCCTTCTTCCACTAGTCTCAATATATCTTTTTCGACTTCAGTTTTCAGCGCGAAAGGTGATTTGTCTGGGTGGTAGAAATTTTGGCATTATATCTTTTTTTAATTCTAAGTTTGCAGTCACTTTGTTTATAGAACTTAAATCTGGCTTAAAAATTGCTTCATGCTCTTCCATCGGATCTTGCGTACTTATACTATTTATCTTTAGATTTGCATTCTTTATCAATTCTAGAAAGTTTAGCTTTAGGCCTTTTATCCAGTTTAAACCTAACAATCCCTTTCTATTTCCTGTTATTCTTACAAATGGTAACTCCACAATTTGTTTCTCATATATTACCATAACTTCAGCTTTTCCTATTGTTTCAATCTTCCGATTATTGTAATCTGTGATTAATGAACTTGTGTCCTCCTCTAGTTTCAGATAATGTATACTCTTGGCTACTTCTTCTGAAATCACAGTTATATCTGCAGCTGTATCTAACTGCATTTCTATATTTTTTTCCATTTTCTTGTACTTCATCCATTATTCTCATATTTGTGTAAATGGAATTTAATTGGAAAGCGAAGTTTTCTTGCTCTAAGTTTTCTTGTTCTCTTTCTTTTGTATAATGTATGTTTTTCTTTGCAGCTTGTTTTGTTTGTTTCTTAAGACACTTCCTGGAAAAATGTCCATAATATCCACAAAACTTGCACACTTTGTTATAACCAGGGCACTTATATCTATCATTCGGATGATGATTATTATTACCACACCTGCAACATTCTTTATATTTGTTACTATTAGGTGTCTGTGCTTTATTTCCTTGCCAGTAATTGGAAGTATTGTTCTTATACCTTTTTTCAAAATTTCCTGTTTTTTGTGTGATTTATGGTTACTTGAGCCTGATTTATTAGGTTGTTTGTACTGCATTACTTTATTTATAATTCCAGGCTGAGGTTTGTGATAATTTTCCTCAATCCTTTTATTTTGAGCTCGTGACTGTTCATAAGCTCTTGCAATTTCCAACAACTTTTGGAGATTCAAGTCTTTAGCTTGTAATAGCTTTTCTCTAAGCTCACTGGGTTTGCATTTACAAATGACTAAATCGACTATTAAGTCTTCCTCAGAGTTATGGGTATTATATTTGCAAAATTGACTTTGCTTCTTAATTCTTGTGACAAACATATCTATACTCTCATTTTCTCGAGGTTCAAGTACCATGAATAGGCTACGTTCGTACCTGATATTTTCACTGGGGTTAAAATTGTTCCCTAATGCTTCTGCGGCTTTATTATATGTATTATCCTCAGGGGGTTAGTGTTTTAAATATATCCTGAACCTATGGGCCTGCCATGTGCAGTAGGATGCTGACCCTCTGTCTGTAAGTGTTCGTGGCCAAACAATCCAAATAGATCTTGATGAATCAATATATTTTCTCCACCTATGTGCCAACGTTCTAGGGTCACATTCAATAGAAAAATGAGGTGGTGCTGGTATTTGAGAAGTCATTCTTGTGCCTTTATTTACTATAGGCTAAGCCTAATTGTTTTCCTTTAAATATCTTTATCTTATTATATAATTATCTTTATCTTAATCCAGGTACTGTATAACCTTCATTACATAATTTACATGCATGTAACTAAACATGACATAGCTTATACACATTCATAGAAGAATTAGATAGACGAATGTTTTCTCTCCATCTATTGCTGAAGGTTTTTCGCTGGCTGACGTAAGAATCTTCCTGGTTGCCTGAGGTGCGATGTCCTCTTGAGCAGAAGATATCTGGCAGGAACTGGTTCTCGGTTGTTATTATCGTTCCCTCACAACTCTTTCTTCTCAGTTTGTTCATCTTATCGTCCAATAATGTATTTCTTACCTGCAAGAATGGTAATAATCTTGTAGAAATCTTTTATGTTGCTGACTGCAGGCACGTTAATATATGAATGTTACTATTATAACACATATCCCATCCTTGTCGCCAATAATGTATTTCTTACCTGCAAGAATGATAATAATCTTGTAGATATCTTTTATGTTGCCGAGTGCAGGCAGATTAATATATGAATGTTACTATTATAACACATATCCCATTTTCGTCACAGATGACTTGGGATTAATAAGAGGTATATAAAACACTCCTTCCTCAACAGGATTTACTACGTAGAAGAAGATTAATAATATGTTACATAAAGTTACGACTAATGGTGTTACAAGAACAAATGAGAATCTACTTAGAGGGATCAAAACCATAAGTACTTTATATAGAATCAACTATAAAGGAATTACATCCTATATAGGTTTCTTTCAAGTCATACCCTTTGTACTTAAGAATGTTATTCATTTGTTTGTAGAAAGCGGTAATTTTAAATGGAGAATATCTTTGACAAAATACATAACTGCTTAAATACATAACACACCCATTTTTTCTAAGGAGGTCACAGTTGGATAGTTGTTTGAATAGCCTGCAGGTTTGTGCATGGAATGTTGCAGGTGTAGGGGATAAACTGCGAAAAGAGGATATTTTGTCTTTTGTTTTAAAGTTTCACATTGTATGGTTGTTAGAAACCAAAACCAATCATTGTTTTAGTGTTCCAGGATTTAAAGTGTATTAGAATCCATCTAAAGTAAATGAGAAAAGGGGTGAGTTGCACTACTTACAAAATGTTCAATTTTGAAATATATAAAGAATGTTGATATGAATATGGAGGGACAGATCTGGCTTTAGGTTTCTTGCTTTGCATCTTTGATTTTTGGAGGACTACATATTCCACCACAAGATCCACTTTATTTTGAACCTTCATTCTTTGGTAATTTGGTTGCTAAAATAATGGACCATTCTAGAATAGTTGTAATAGGAGATTTTAATTCTCGTGTAGCCAAACCAACCACTACCAGCTGTGACAATGTTGTTTATGAATATAGCGGAACAAAAGACTTTACATTAAATAGTCATGGACGACACTTAATCAAAATATGTAAAAGTACCGGCCTGGTGATAGGCAATCCCTTGAATACAAGTAAAAAAATATTGGTGGTGATTTGTTCTATAGACAAGGGTCTGTTTGGAAGTCAGAAATTGATTTGTGCCTTGTAAAACCAGAAATTGAAAACTTAATACAAGAATTGCATGTCCATCGCGATATTTCTGGATCAGACCATGCTCCTTTGAGTCTCCAGTTCAATGTTGCATCTTATAGTTATATATCGGGATCAGATCTTTTTAAGATATCTCAAATGCTTGGTCAGTCTTATATACCACCAGTGGACCATTATTTTGCTAGTGCTGGACCATCTTATAGGAATGTAAATTTGACTGAATTTAGGGGGGCTGTAGAGGAGTGTCCTCCTCCTGATATTAATGGTCATGAAGACGTGAATGTTTCTTTGGTAGTAGAGAATGCTTGTAAAATAATAAACTCTGTGGCAAAAGCTAACCTAAAAAGTCCTAATGAGGGTCTTAATTTATGGGAGCAGGGACAACCAAAATGGAAAAGACTGTTAGAGAGGGATGACTCTAAGTTAATTTGGCACTCTATTAACTGGAAGGGTGAACCATCAGAAGAAACAACTGAGGGGCCAGATGATTCC
>JAXCGZ010000963.1:5000-20000 GCA_037179515.1 Halocaridina rubra
TATAGAGGCATTATTTTCTTCATACATTCTTTTGTCATTTGTCCTCAAGAAGAAAGCACTTTGGTGGCCATTGTGCATCGGTACTATACACTTTAATCATCTGTTAGTTTACCTGACTGAATTTATACGCATTCGCACAGAAAGACATACAAATAAAAAAATCTAAATCTTATAGCCAACTTTTATGACGCGAAGGGGAACATGGAGAAAGAATTATTGCCCCTTTCCCTCAGCATGTATTCAGACTCTAAAGCAATGGAAATCTGAGTAAGCTAATTGATTTCCCGTGACTGCTAAATAGAATAAAACTTTTTACATATATATTCTATGAGAAAAAATTCCGGCTTCACTTAACAGCAGCATCATGCACCCAAATTCTGAGCATAAGGGAAAGCCTTAACATAGTAAGTCAAATAGGTTTTGGACTACCCTTGAATGTCCCATAAACACTTAATGGGCAAATGTGCTTTAGTCCATTTCCGATGTCGTCAAACTTGAAATCCCAGACACTGAATGCAATTTGCATGTTAAATGATCCTTTACAATTGTTAGACATACGCAACTGTCCTTCAACGGAACTGTAATTATGCATTTTGAGATTTAGATTTCTCGAATATCTTAATGACTGTCTTGTCGATTACAGTGTAAGAGACCTTATCTTTTAGTCACATAATTGCAGAAATGTGATTCGGACACAGAGCTAAACAACAATTATGATCTTGTGACCAAGCTGAAGACAATACATGTCCATTCAATTATTTCGGTATCCTTTCCTTGGAAACGATATGAAAGACCAATTCAAGAAAATATTGTCGATAAATTTATGTTACCAAATTGAAACAAAGAACAACGTACATGTCAAATGACTAATTACGAAACAGCATTAATTTGCTAATATGCACTTCTTAATGGCAATTTTCTATCAATAGCAAATAGACAACTGGTATGTGAACGTCAGAATTCACAGACACTCCAACAGCCTTATAGCAATGAACTCAGAAAAATAATTGACAGGAAGATTTGCAGAATTCGACGGGAATATTGTGATGAATATTAACAGTCTATGTAGTAGGCTGGCTCATGGCTGCAAGCGCCCATTGCAATACTATGGCTGAAAATGTTTTAAACTTGACTAGGACTGTTCTGTACAGTTTGATGTTAAGTGTTCCTTAAGTTTCAGGTCCTTTTCTGTGTATACACCTACATTCTATATTCTTCCATATTCGTTACTCATCTCTTTTTATCTCTTCACATCTGACAAGTCAAAACACTCCCCATCTCTGTTTCTTTTTCCTTCAAGTTTCATTTCTTTTTGAGTGTGACACCGATACAGACTAGAAAATTACCTTCATCATGCCCGAGCACAAAAAAAAATATTAAGACGAAGAAAAAGTAGAAGGCTAAGGATAAGGTAGAAATAGGAAGTGATACACAACAGAAACAGAGCAGGCTGAAAAAATAGACGAATTACTGAGGTAATAGAAATATATATTTTTTTAATGAGTGTAACACAGGGACAAGCAGAAACTGCCCTCATCAATAAAGGCCTGGGCACTAGAAAATGCCAAGATGAAAGAAAACAAAAAGGTTAAGAACAAGGCAAAGATGAGGTAATGTCACACAAAGGATAACGACAGACAGAAAAAAGTCAAAGTACAGAGGACCAAGATATATGAAGGACTACGCAATGAGATGACGATAGATCAGCTTTTTGAATGATTAAAGGTCATAAGAATTAGGAAAGACAGAAGGAGGAAGAGAGTTCCAGAGTTTGAAGTTAGATGGGAAGAAGCAGTCGCTGCACTGACCAATACACGAGCTACAAATCTTCACACAATACCTGTGAGATGAGGCCGCTTGGCGAGTGTTACACGGCCTCGGAAGTGGTTGAGGGATGCAACTCGCCAACTCATCAGAGCAGCGATGGAAGTAGAAGTGACAAAAAGAGAAAGGGAAGATGCCTTACGACGAAGAGAGAGAGAATCCAGATAAGAAATAAGAGAAGGATCATTAATGAGTCCGACTGCCTTAGATTCAACCTTATCAAGCAGATAAGTATAAGAAGAAGCACCCCAGACGTGTTCGCAGTATTCTAAGCAGAGACCGTTAGGACCTTTATAGATTTTAAGTAACTGTAAAGAGGAAAAGTAATGAGTAAACCGAAACAAAACCCCCAATTTTTTGGATGAAGATTTAGAAATTTGGATTATGTATTTCCTCCAAGACAAGATAGAGGCTATATGGATTCCTAAAATGTTGATAGAATTAAGAGGGTAAATTTCGTTAGTGTCGAAGACAATAGGGTTATCAAGAGGAGAAGAAGATAAAGAGATAGCTAGAGACTGTTTCTTGGAAGCATTGAATTTAACTAATTTTTCAGTGCCCCTCTCAGACACTATCTGCAAATCGGAGTTGAGATTAGAAGAACGAGTGATTGGAGACTGATTACGAGTAGCAGATGAAGGTTGTGAAGAAAAGGTAAAGGAAAAATGAAGAGTAGAATCATCAGCAAAGGCATGAAGAAGAAAGGAAGATCTGAATTGTAGAAGATCATTGATGAAGAGAAGGAATAGAGGAGGTGAAAGAACAGATCCCTGAGGAACACCACTGGTAACAGAGAAAGGGCTAGATGTCACGCAATCAGCAACTACAGATATAAAACGATCAGTAAGAAAACTGGAAATCAGAGAACAGAAAGAAGGGGTAAAGGCATAAGCAGGAAGCTTGGCCAACAGAACCTTGAGAAAGATTTTGTCAAAAGCCTTAGAGATATCAAGGGCAACCACTAAAGATTCCCCATAGTTCTTTAGATAGGATACACATTCATGAGTAATATAGGACAGGAGATCACCAATGGATCTTGCCTTGTGGATGCTGCACTGGTAATCGGAGATAAGTGAATTAGATTCAAGGCATTGAGCAAAGTTTCGAAAACTTTAGCAATAGAGGAGGTTAGGGCAATTGGTCAGTAGCTTGAAGGAATAAAGCGTTCACCATTCTTAGGAACAGGTTGAACTAGAGCATGACTCCAAGATGGAGGATAGATACTGGTTGAAAGAATGAGGCGAAAAAGACGGCAAAGCACGGGAGCCAGTTCACATGCAAACACCTTAAGCAACCTTGCAGGGATACCATCGAGACCAAACGCCTTGTTCGTCTTTAGAGAGCGAAAAACCTTATGGACTTTGTGTGAAGAAAGGATATGGGAGGGCATAGGTAAAGAGAGGGGTAAAGATTGAGGAACAGGTCTGCTGGAATCGTTTATAGAAGAGTTGGCAGAAAAATGAGAACCAAAGAGAGTGGCTTTGTCAGTGGGAAAGCAAGCTATAGAACCATCAGAACGAATAAGAAGGGGAAAGCTTGAGTTACAGAAGTTATTGGAGAGGTTTTTGGTCTCTAAGGATCAGAAGCATTTGTCAGTGGGAGAGGAGTTATGGTCATCAACTTTCCTTCTTATAAAAGAAGCTTTAGACCTTCGAATCTGAGCAGTACAGTGATTCCTAGCTACAATAAATGCAGATTAAGTTAAATCGGAAGGAGAGGCTTGGTAGGATCGGTGTGCCCGATTCCTGGCTTGGATAGCCATGGAGCAGGCACGGTCAAACCAAGGTCTAGGGGAGAGAAAGTTTTTGTAGAAGAGGGGATGTACGCCTCCATTCCCGCTGTCATGATCTCGGCAACTTTTAGAGTTACCTGATCAGGGTTGCGGGCCCGAAAGCAGTAGTCATCCCTTGGGAAGTCAAAGAGGAAGTTACGCAAACTTTCATGTTAGGTAGGAATGATTGGTGTAGGGGGAGCAAAATTGGAAAAGACTGAGATCATAGAGTGGTCAGATTTACCAATAGGTGAAAGCACAGAATAAGGGTAGTTTGAGGGATTGGAATTAAAAAATAGGTCAAGAGTGTTTGCTGCATGTTCGTGACAATCAGGAACAGGAGTAGGATGTTTGATGATTTTCTCCAGATCATTATTAATAGAGAGAGCAAGTGCCTCACTTCCTCCCACATCAGTGTGAGAGGAATGAAGCCACTCACTGTGGTGTACATTGAAGTCTCCAATGTAGAGAACTTAGACATGTGGGTGAGAAGATAGCAAGGACTCATGGCACGGGGACAGAGATTCAAAGAAAGACACAAACTCAGTGGGGTTTGGAGAACAGTAGCAGAGATAGACTTTTAGCCAGAGAACATCAAAGTCGGGAGATTTAAGGGCCATTAGCCTCGCAGTACAAACAAACAAACAAATAAACATTTATTTCCATTTTTGTACCATGGTTATTCTTATGCAAACTAAAATTAACTTATAAGTAGATATATAATTGAAATAATAAGTAAGAGGGCAATACATACTGTTAAATTAAATAATGGTTTCCTAGAAAATAATAATACTGTAATAAAAATTTTAACAATAATGTTAATAATAAAGTAGAATTAACTTATAAGTAGACATGTAATTAAACTAATAATTAAGAGGGTAATACATATAGTTAAGTTAAAGGTAGCTTTCATAGAAAATAATAATGCTGTAATAAAAATGTTAACAATAATGTCAATAATAAAGCAGCAATAATAACACTATATACAGTATTCTTATTATCGGCATCATTTCCATATTTGTTGTCATTACAGTGAGAATAACTAGTTCTTGACGAGCAGCAACTATTTGTCCAAAAGAAAACTATATAGTCTGCCTTTGAAAGCTGTGAAGAAGGATGCATTTTTAAGATGCTCTGGAATATTGTTCCAGAGTGTTGGCCCTTTGATAGTGATCATCTTTGAACATGCTTCTGTGTTTGTTCTGTGAATAAAGAGCTCACTGCTCTGTCTAGTGTTGGTTCCCCTTATATCCCTGACTGTTTTTAAATCAAATAGCCAGATAGGATAATGATATTCCAATATTTTGAATACAAAAACATAAATAGCATAAGCGACCTTATTTTCTGCCCGCAGCCACCCAAGTTTATTGAGAGCTGGTGTGATGTGGTCATATTTTCTTATTCCTCCCAGGGCAACTCGAGATGCAAAATTAATAAGCTTCTGTATTCTGTTTATCTCAGTCTTAGTGGTAGCTCCCCAAACAGTTGTGCAGTAATTTATATGACTTAGCACTAGAGATTCAACAACAGTTATTCAAGTGGTAGTCTCAAAATGGTCTTTTATACGTGAAAAGTAAATTAATGTTCCTGTAACCTTTTTGCATACTTTGTCTATGTGGGAATCAAACAACATGTGGTTATCAAAGTGAATTCCTAGGTTTTTGACTGTTTTTCTAGGTGTGATAATATTGTATCAAAAATTAATTGTTGTGTTTTCTGGAATTTGTGCTATATGGAACCTTGAGCCAATAAATATGCATTGTGTTTTACTTTCGTTAATTAACAGCCCTATTTCTTGAAAATAGGCTTTAATTTTTGACAGTTTTCTGCTCTTAAAGTTAGCTCTGGGAGATTATTAATATCACCACTAAAGAGTAGTTAAGTGCCATCTGCATATTGTATGATTAGACAGTCAAAAATGAAAGAAGATAGATCATTTACATAGATGGAGAAGAGGATATGACCAAGTCCTGATCCTTGTGGAACACCAAATGATTTATTATTTGGCATAGAGATAATGTTGATAAGACGTATACACTGTTTACGATTAGATAGATACTCGCTAAACCAGCTCGGATCAATATTCAGGTTAGTACATTTACTTAAAAGTTTTTCATGGTTTACACTGTCGAAGGCTTTTGATAAGTCTAATAATACAAGCAGAGATATTTTTTTCATATCTATATTATTATAGATACTATTCGTAACTATTAGCAGTGCAGTTTCCGTCGAGAGTTTCGGTCTGAAACCATGTTGGTTAATAGATAATAGTCTATTTAACTCTAAATATAACGTAAGTTGGCATGCAACAATTTTTCTAATATTTTTTGAGATAATGGGTAGCAGGGAAATGGGGTGATAGTTTGTCACATCTTCTCTGTCCCCCTTTTTATGCAGAGGTATTACATGTGATATTTTCCAAGAGTCAAGAAACTTTATAGTAACAATGAAAGTGTTCATAATGGTTAGAATAAAAGATACAGTCATGGGTAGAGCATCTTTGATGAACTGAAATGGTATACCATTTGGACCATAAGAGCCAGAGTTCCTTAGGCTCTTTATGGTAAGAATTAGGGTAGCACAATCGATAGGATTTATCTTGAAGTACTCTCTTGTGTTTACATTGGAAGAATTGTCATTTAAGCAATTACCCATATTCACTGAGTTGAAGTTTTCTTGTGTTTTCCCATAGGTATTTTTGCCAACGTTAGCAAAATAGTTATTAAAGTTTTCCGCTTTGTCTTTCAACTCCATAATATTTTCATAACTTTCTGAGGTACTCTTCTCATTTGGTATCATGCTTCTCATCTCTTTCCATGTCGCTGTTGTATCATGTCTAGATTCATTAAATTGTTTTTTGTAAAAGTCGTTTTTATTTACTTTGATGAGAGATCTAACACATTTCTTTTCTGATTTATAATGTTCTCGGAGAGTCATATCATATCTATTAATTTTTAGCTCTTTTTGGATTTGATTTCTGATTTGCATTGCCTCTTTGATGTCATTAGTTAGCCAGGGGGCTGAGGGGCGGGTTATTATTTTGTTACAATGGGTGCACAACTATCTAAGCATTCAAGGAAGACTTTTGTTAGAATCTCAACCTGCAAATCAACGTAATCTGTGTATTTAATTCTATTAAGTACATTTGTGTTGTTGATTAATGTTTCACAAAAGATATCAGGGGAGTAATTTTTTAGACACCGGAATGTCTTGAAGAGAGGCTTCCTTTTTGGCTCGTTTATGTTTAGCATATCAATGTTCAGCTCGTGGTCTGCAATTGGGCAGTGAACTACGTCCCAATAGGGTATACTTTCCACTTTATTTGTTAATATCAGATATATAAAAGTCCTAGAATTAGGGGTTATGTGGGTCGGTTTTGTTACTATTTGTGTTAACTTCACAGTGTTGAGCACCCTTTTCATTTTGTAATCTGCTGAGAGCAAGTCATCATTAAAGTCACCAAGTATGTATATGGGTTTATGGCGCGCACAGATATTTCTGAATGTTTCTAGCAGATTATTGAATGAACTGGTAGGTACTTCAGGGTGACGGTAAACACACCCCACAATGAAAGATGGAAGTTTCTGATACTGCACAGTGATCCATAAATCTTCGAGCTCTTCGGTTTTTTCTAAACCTGTGGTTATTTCTGATGCACTGAGATAATTTCTAACATAAATACAGACCCCACACCCTCTGCCATGGTCATTGCAAATATTTTAAACTCTGGGATATTCACATATTTATTTTCAGTTGTAGGAGGAAGCCAAGTTTCACTTACACAGAGGATGTCTATGTTGTAGTCTTTTCTTAGCATTATTATTTCCTCAAAATGAGCGAGCAGCGACTGAGCGTTCACATGTACTAATGATACATTCTACCCATGTTTCATTAGGGTGGTATCCATAGTCATAGTTGTAGTTTGTTCTTGGGTTAGTCCATGACTTGTTTCGACTGTGTGATTCTGCTCCAGATCGTAGGAGTCTTAATGCTAGAGTAAGGTATCTTCCCTTTCTCTTTTCTATCGCTACTATTTCCATCGCTGCTCTGATGAGGTGGCGAGTTGCATCCCTCCCCCATTGCTGAGGCCTCGTAACACTCGCCAAGAGGCCTCATCTCACAGGTACTGTGTGGAGATTTGTAGCTAGCGGATTGGTCGGTGCAGCGCCAGCTTCTTCCCATCTACCTCCAGACTCTGAAACTCTCTTCCTCCATCTGTCTTTCCTAATTCTTATGACCTTTCATCATTCAAAAATCCGATATATCGTCATCTCAAGGCCTCTTCCTCCATATCTCTGGGTCCTCTGTACTTTGACTGTTTTTTCTGTATGTCTCTTTAGTTAGTGTGACATTACCTCATAATTGCCTTGTCCTTAACCTTTTTCTTTTAATTTGTCTTGGTATTTTCTCATGCCCTGGCCTTTATTGATGAGGGCAGTTTCCGCCTGTCCAGGTGTCTCACTCATAAAAAAGAAAATAGTGAGAGATTTGAAATGGGTCAGTGGAAGCATTTATAGACAGCTGGGTTTCAGATAGGAGGAGGATGTTAGGGAGGAAAGTACCCAAGTGCTGTTCCTCAGACGAAAGATTACAGTTCAGCCCACAAATGTTAGAATAGTGAAGAGTGAAAGAAGCAGATTTATTGGTAGGTGCAAGGTTATGGGCAGAACCATTACTACAACCAGGCATGTCTGCCCTCAAGCAAATAGTGGATACAATATAACAAATAATAACAAATGCGAGGAAAAAAGAAAGAAAAAGAGAGTGATATGATGAATGTTGTGACTTGTCAAATATAATGGAATGGCAAGAGATGTGTAATGAATACGCCAGAATATTCAGTGTAGATGTAGGCCTGAAGAAAGAACCGTCCAGAAGAAAGACTCAATTCGGAACTGTCTGGACCAGTCCTAGTCGCATCCTAATATCTTAAGTCGTAGTCTTTCAATGGGCAGCTGGTGCCATGGCAAGATTCCGCCCTGAGATTACGATTGATCCGCTTTGAAGGGAGATACGTTACAAGAGTAAGGAAAGGCAGCAGGAGGAAGAGAGTTCCAGAGTCTGGAGGTGGATGGAAGGAAGCAGTGACTGCACAGACCTAACCATGAGCTACAAATCTATAAAATCTATAAATCTACAAATCTATATTGCTTTGGCCCGATGAGGGAAATTATCTTTGCCTGTCCTGGTTTCATACTCATAAAATGCTCCATCGGGGATGGAATAATGCATTAATGATATCGACATCTAACTCAATTTCATATTGACATCAATGCCAATAAAGATTTATATTTATTACATATACTTTAGACTTTTTTAATGCATTAAGGCTCTCAAAAATTGAGAGAGAAAGCTTAAATGATAATGAAAATAACCATAATAAGCATAATTGGCCCTCATAGCTGTAATGTACTGTTAGGAATACCAAGACTCATTTTAGCTATAAGGCTAATGACATTTTGCTTCTTTTAGCATAGCAGAAAATGAGAGGGAGAGAGAGAGAGAGAGAGAGAGAGAGAGAGAGAGAGAGAGAGAGAGAGAGAGAGAGAGAGAGAGAGAGAGAGAGAGAGAGAGAGAGAGAGAGAGAGAGTATTAACATTTCAAAAGGCCTACTTTTAATAAGGCCTATGTATTTTTTGGTACTACAACCGAAAGTCTTTTGGAATTAAATTGGACTGCCCTGAACAGATCAAGGTCAAGTCTTCCTTCAACAACGGTTGTTTTCCTTTAACTACATCTACACCATATGTTCTGGCACATATGCTGCGCATTTCTTACTATCTCTTCACATCTGAGAAGGAAAAACACTCCCCATTTATATTTATCTTTGTTTTCTTTCTTATCCATTGTTTTACCTTGTCCTGAAGCTGCTACTTTTTTAAAAATGTTTTATTGGTGTCTGGGCCTGTTAAGGGCAATTTTCTTTGACATTCCGGTGTTGCACTATATATGAAAACGAACAGCAACTGCGAAATAAATATGCATGTTCTTTTAAACGCAAAAGAAACATTTGTTTCTTGATGACATGGTAAACAGGGAACCCAAACTCTTAAAAAAAGGAGGAACAAAATTTACCTTAAGGTAAATTGGGTTTTGAACTGCAAGTGAAATTGCTCGGGAACATTCTAACAATGTGTCTGGATGTTCTTACGGAAACAGGGAATCAGTTACATCCTTGATGTAAGAGGTACATCACTATCATTCACAGACAAGTTGTCGAGGGAAATATCAGAATAAGAAGCAAAATGATTCTATTTAGTGTTTTTAGTTAAGAGAAACCAAATAATCTGAAAAAAATTAGCATCCCAAGGCTATAATTTTATTACTAATGAAGATAAACACTAATCAATCAAAATATATCCGGAAGGGATTATATATTGGGGAAGAAAGATAAGGATAAGTAGCTTTGCGGTGAATAAAATATTCAATTTATATTTCATTAACAAAATAAACGTCTGCATTTGCATCCATTACCACTCCACAGAGGTAAAATGCCTCATTGAATTAAAAGGGGCTTTCACACTTTCACAGATGATGTATTTTGATAGCCTGGCGAGAATTCCTTTATTCTTTCAAACTATTTAATCCCTTTCATTTGCTATCAAATGGATAGAGATAGTAAAGCTCTCTGTATATAAAAAGTCCTAATTAGGACTTTTCATGTGGTGTCAAAATCTAATGCTATCTGGTTGATCTCTTTAACAGGAGAAGATTACTTAATGTACTATATAAAACTTTTACTTTAGAGAAGGTATGAACAGCATTATATAATAAGATATACATACAGTGAAGGAAATGGCGACCGTGGTAGTGCACTTATTTAGAACGCTTCGATTTGGGAGGTGACCAACTCGTCTTCGAGCTCACTCTGAGTCATTAGCAAGGGCATCAAACATTAATTTCCCAGCTCCAGCCTGTCTGTGTTCACCTCATTTCGAATGGTCTTGATAGTGATACATAAAGCGACAAGCAAACATTCAGCGAATGATGTGTTAAAGTTGAGCATCTTTAAAGTACGAATGATTACTACATAATATATAAATAGCAAAAAATCATGATGTTAAATGACAAGCTCTGCGTTATAGCTGATATCACCAACAATTGTGCAAAATTTTTAAGATATCTCAGACTTTTTCTCACGGTACTGTAAATGTGTGATTTTTCGTGTCTATCTGGTGCAGAGTAAAGAACAAAATATTCACAAAGACAGAAGGCTAATGTCACGAACCAATAATAAGAATGAATCTTCAAATCGATGATAGAGATAAGAAATCACATTCTCACAGAGCAAAAGGAGACAGAGAATCCCGAATTCCGGGTCGCAAGGGCATCATTTCTTGAGAGCCAACACAAATTGGTTCTTGAGAAAAGTTGTGGTTGATAAATATAACATAAAAGCGCAACTAATGCAAACATAATATAGTGCAGTTGGTTCCTGGGAAAAAATTTGTTCTAGATGATGGAGGAGGTGGACTATAGATAGAGGACCTTACAGAGATAGATAAATAGATGGATAGATAGATAGATAGATAGATAGATAGATAGATAGATAGATAGATAGATAGAGAGAGAGAGAGAGAGAGAGAGAGAGAGAGGAGAGAGAGAGAGAGAGAGAGAGAGAGAGAGAGAGAGAGAGAGAGAGAACTATAATTGTAACGGGAGTGTATGAGGACGTGTAGGCATTGAGCTATCGATAACTGAGCTTTTTCAAGTGTTTAATTTCTTACCTAATAAAATAACGAAAGCATACACACATAAAAACCTGTACATTTAAGTGAGATTCAAATTGCTACTTCAGTGTCTTAAAATATACAAAGAAAATTATATAATCTTAAAACATCTCAAGAACTGTTGAGAGTGTCACTCCCCACATTAGAGATTTTAAATACATCCTCTCCGGACCGACATAAAAATTTTGTCCTAGATGATGGAGGAGGTGAACAATAATTAGTGGACCTTACAGAGATAAATAGATAGATAGATAGATAGATAGATAGATAGATAGATAGATAGATAGATAGATAGATAGATAAATAGATAGATAGATAGATAGATAGAGAGAGAGAGAGAGAGAGAGAGAGAGAGAGAGAGAGAGAGAGAGAGAGAGAGAGAGAGAGAGAGAGAGAGAGAGAGAGAGAGAGAGAGAGAGAGAGAGAACTATAATTGTAACGGGAGTGTATGAGGACGTGTATGGATTGAGCTATCGATAATTGAGCTTTTTCACGTGTTTAAATTCATACCTAATAAAATAACGAAAACATACACACATTAAAAACTGTAAATTTAAGTGAGATTCAGATTGCTACTTCAGTGTTTTAAAATATACAAAGAAAATTATATAATCTTAAAACATCTCAAAAACCGTTGAGAGTGTCACTCCCCACATTACAGATTTTAACCACATCCTCTCCCGACCGACATAAAAAGGACTTTCTTGGGTGGAATTGGAAAAAATAAGAAAAGACACTCTTTACAATACAAGACAGCTATTGCCCTCAAAGGTAGTTGAACTCTTTTCTCAGTACAATGGAAAGTGTATCATTAAAAGACAGGTAAAAAAGAAATAATTTCAAATATAATCACGCTTAGCTCAAGTGTCCTGAAAACATCGTTAAATGGAAAAGTTGATAAACTCTTTCAATCTCAAAGCTTGACTGTAACACTTTTGGAGTTTGATAAAAACTTCAATCAAGCAGACCTACATCAAATGATTGAAAATCTTGCAGATAAGGCGTCAATTCTGGAAACATATGCTGAAGAGGCGAAAACCTTACAACACAGGGTGAAAATGCTGTAAGCAGATATTGTCCTACCTGAAAGGGATAACTCTAGGTTGAAACAGCAAATAGAAACATTTTCATCTCTCAATTCATCGCCGTCACCTAGCAGCAACAATGTCTCTTCTATCAATAATCCTCATGCTTAGCCCTCTAAGATTTCTGTCTCTACTTACAGATCCTTCAGTGAATTGAAAGACAAAATTGACCATGCTAGTGCAAATGAGGAATATCCTGATAAAAGCTATAGTCAGCAAGACAACATGAATACAGTATCCACCACTAATAATCAGTTTAGTAATAGGTTGCAAAACAGTGAAGAAACAATAGCATCCTTCACCACTACTCCTAACAATACAACAACAGTCATTAACCAGGACAACCTGTTTACACAATCCAGCACAAATAACCAACCCAGCAATAGGTTGCAAAACAGCAAAGAAGAAATAACAACAACAGTCATTAACCAGGGCAAGTTGAATACACCATCCAGAGCAAATAACCATCCAAGGAATATTTTGCAAATTAAAGAAGAAATAGGGGAAGAAAAACTAGAATTTTTCATCACTACTAGCAACACAGGACCAGCCTCTGATCCAAGAAGTCCATTGAAATCCTCCCCCAAAGAGCCACCATTACCCAATAAGGAAAGTGTAAGGGATACAGCTCAAATATATATTCACATACCTGGCTACCCTCCCCCTGATAGAGAGATACATATTACTTTAACAACTCGAGGTATTCCATTTGAAAAAGTCCAGATAAGGGTATTTTCTTGCAACCCAAATTGGATCTCCTTCACATTAACGATATCAAAAGGATTAAAATACGAGGCTTACAAACAAAATCAATGGCCTACTGTCATGATTGTCAAGCCATTTCACGAGGGAAAACAACAGATGTTGAATTGGTTATCTACAAAATATCTCAAACAATAGCCATACCAGAATAAACAGCAAAGAGCTTATGAAAAGATCCCTTATCAGCGAGACTACGGAAAGAAACACAATGCAAACCGCTCATCGCCGTCCACATATGAGAGACTTCTCATGGAGAGATGGTTCTTATTACCCTAGCCTCACACGTAGGCACACAAAGCTGGGAAGGCCTGATCATACCATGGCACATACTCAAGTAAACGTTATCCATCCAATGGTAGGTACAGATGCCAGAATCCATGGACTAACCCCAAAACATACTATGACTATGTATTCCCAGCAGTGTAGCACAGTCAAGAAAAACTGTGGACAAAGCCAAGAACAAGCTACAACTATGACTACTGGTACCTCCCTAAACCATGGTAAGAATGTAACATTAGTGCATGTGAATGCTAAGTCCCTTCTTGCTCATTTTGAGAAAATTATAATGCTAATAAATGACTACAACATAAATATCCTCTGTGTAAGTGAAAATTGACTGTTTTCTTGCAACTGAAAATAAGCAAGTGAATATCCCAGATTTTAAAATATTTCGTTTGGACAATGGCCGTGGGGGTGGGATCTGCATTTGTTAGAAATTACTTCAGCACAGAAGAAATAAATACAGGTCTAGAAAAAACTGAAGAGCTAGAAGATATATGGATCACTGTACAGTATCAGAAACCTCCATCTTTCATTAGAGGATGTGTTTGCCATCACCTAAAAGCATCTTCCAGCTCACTCAATGATCTGCTAGAAATATTCAGAAATATATGTGTGCACCACAAACCCCTATATATACCTGATGACTATAATGATGACTTGCCCTCAGCAGATAACAAAATGAAAAGGATGATCTACACTGTAAAGTTAACACAAATAGCGACAATGCCAACCATTCTAACACCTTATTCTAGAGCTCTGATAGATCTGACAATAAAAAATATAGTGGATAGTATATCTTATTGGGGCGTAGTTCCATGCCCAATTGCAGATCATGAGCTTATCATTGCTATCCTAAGCATAAACAAGCCCAAAATGAAGCCTCTTTCCATGACATTATGGTGCCTTAAATATTACTCCACTGACATCTTTTGTAAAGCATTAATCAACAACAAAAATATATTTAATTGTATCCTAAGCACAAAAAGCGTTGATTTGAAAGTTGAAATTCTAACAAAAGTCTTTCATGAATCCCTAGATAATTTCGCACCCATTAAAAAAGAAAAAATAACCCGCCCCTCAGCCCCCTGGATAACTAATGACATTAAAGACGCATTGAAAATCAGAAATCAAATACAAAAATTTCTAAGAATTAATAGATATGATATGACTCTCCGAGACCATAATACAGTAAAAAAGAGACGTGTCAGATCCCTCAATAAAATAAATAAAAAAATAATTTACAAAACGCAAGTTAATGACTAAACATGCTACAGCAGTAACATGGAAAGTGATAAGGAGCATGATACCCAATGGAATGGCTACCTCAAAAGGTTATGAAAATACTACAGATTCGAAAGACAAAGCGGAAAAATTTAATAACTATTTTGCCAACATAGGCAAAATACATATGAGAAAATGCAAGAAAACATCAACTCAGTGAACTCGAGTAATCACTGAAATAACTGTTCTCCCAATGTAAACATCAGAGATTACTTCAGGATCAATCCTGTTTATTGTGCTACCATAATTCTCACTATAAAGAGCC